>CAUYPK010060056.1:0-31675 GCA_963574355.1 Loris lydekkerianus
CAAGATAAGAACAAGTGATCCCATCTCAGGCTGGGCAAGGAACTTGAAGAGAAACTTCTCTGAAGAAGACAGGCGCACGGCCTACAGACATATGAAAAAATGCTCATCATCCTTAATCATCAGAGAAATGCAAATCAAAACTACTTTGAGATATCATTTAACTCCAGTAAGATTAGCCCATATCACAAAATCCCAAGACCAAATATTTTGGCATGGATGTGGAGAAAAGGGAACACTTCTACACTGCTGGTGAGAATGAAAATTAATATGTTCCTTCTGGAAAGATGTTTGGAGAACACTTAGAGATCTAAAAATAGATCTTCCATTCAATCCTACAATTCCTCTACTAGGTATATACCCAGAAGACCAAAAATCATATTATAACAAGGATATTTGTACCAGAATGTTTATTGCAGCCCAATTCATAATTGCTAAGTCATGGAAGAAGCCCAAGTACCCATTGATCCATGAATGGATTAATAAATTGTGGTATATGTACACCATGGAATATTATGCAGCCTTAAAGAATGATGGAGACTTTACCTCTTTCGTGTTTACATGGATGGAGCTGGAACATATTTTTCTTAGTAAAGTATCTCAAGAATGGAAGAAAAAGTATCCAATGTACTCAGTCATACTATGAAACTAATTTATGGCTTTCATATGAAAGCTATAACCCAGTTATAACCTAAGAATATGGGGAAGGGGGAGAGGGAGGGGAGGGATGGGGTATGGGTAGAGGGAGGGTGATTGGTGGGATTACACCTATTGTGCATCTTACAAGGGTACATCTGAAACTTAGTAAATGTAGAATATAAATATCTTAACACAATAACTAAGAAAATGCCAGAAAGGCTATGTTAACCAGTGGTGATGAAAATATGTCAAATGGTCTATAAAACCAGTGTATGGTGCCCCATGATCGCATTAATGTACACAGCTATGATTTAATAATAGATAAAAAAAAATGTGCTCTCAGTGCATCTCAATGCTCTCCATGTGGAACTGTTAGGGCTTCCTCACAACATGGCCCGCTCGGGATGCTCAGACTTCTTAAACTGGTGGCCCAGGGCTCTGGCAGGAGAGTGTTAGCAAGCCAGGCAGAGGCTGCATTCGCTGCATTCCCTTTACTTCAGTGGAACTCTGTTGGCTAAAGAGTAATCAAGGTCACCCATATTCTCAAGGGCAGGAGATACTTCTGAGTGGCAGAGGGCTGAAAAAAATTGCAGAAGTTTTGAAACTGCCACAGTTCAACAAGCAGTTAAATTATTCTATCTTTGGGTTTACTTGTTTTTTGCTATTAAACTAGTATTATGATAAATATCTTCATGTATATAGCCTTTCTCATATTTTGGATGAAAGTAGGACTATTCAATAATCAAATGATACATTTCACCTGGTCCCTGAAATATTGCATGTGACTTTCTAAAAGGATGATAGCAATCTAAGATGCCATATGCAATGCAGGTGACAATATGCCTGATACACAATTGCTAGCAATATAAATCACCATTAGAGTTTTATTTTGTTCACTAAATGTGTAAAATGCATACCTTAATGTTTATTTATTTGTATTGTTTTTATAATTGGCAAAGTTGTTTATTATGTTTGTGAATTTTACCTTACTTGTTTCTGGTTTGTTTGCTTGGAACTTAGTGGTCATTGTAAATTTCATTAACTTTTACATGCCCAAAGTATCAATCACATCTATATTATGTTTTCCCAGCCTACATTTTTTTTTATTAATAATTTTTTTTGGAGAACAGATATTTTTAATTTTTCTATCAAACCTGTTCATTGTCTTTCTAATTTCTTTTATCACATTTATAGCACTTAGAATGTTTTTCCTCCCCAAATTTTCCAGAGGTACTAAACTATCAATTATAGAGTATCTACATTTTTATTTGCATCTTTGAAGCTTTACATTTGCCTTCTTATTTTATATAAAATTTACTTATTGTAATACTTGGGTCTAAAGTTATTCTATCCCTAATGTTAATCAGCAAAACCAATATTATTAAATATTTCTACCTTTACCTTTATTGATTTATGGTATCTTTTTATAATATATTAAATTCTTAATTTATAATCTAATCTATCCTGGGCCACTTACTCCATTTAAGTTAAATAGTCTATGAGAGTATGACTAATCATACTAAGAGTATGATTGCATTAAACATTGAAATTCACCCTGAGGCTTGGTGCCTGTAGCTCAGCAGCTAGGGTGCTGGCCACATGCACCGGGGATAGCGGGTTCAAACCCGGCCCGGGTCTGCTAAACAATGACAACATTACCAAAAAACAGCCGGGCATTGTGGCGGGCACCTGTAGTCCCAGCTACTGGGAGATTGAGGCAAGAGAATCGCTTAAACCCAAGAGTTTGAGATTGTTGTGAGCTGTGATGCCTCGGCATTCTTCGGAGGGTGACGTAGTGTCTCAAAGAAAAAAAAAAGAAGAAAAAGGAATTCACCTTGAGAGGTTTGTCTTTTTGTAGAACTTAGTTTACAAATACAGATGCATTATATATTTTTCCATTTATTACAGCTTTTAGAAAGTATCCTTTAATTTATTGCAGCTCCCTACATGTGTCTATACGATTGGTTTAAAACCTGAGACTTCTCACCCTAAGGGCAGACCCTGGGCTGGGCTCTGGGGCAGTCTTTCTACTGAAGCTCATGCAATCAGTTTTCTCTTGAGAAATCCTTTTAGCTTTTTCTATTTTTTTTTTTTCTTTTTTGGCATTTTATCCAAAACACATGTATACTTTTTTTCTTAAAAATATTTGCATAGACCGATGTTTAGAAGGCAAACAATGAAGTTGATGGGGTTGGGTAAGGAGAGTTTATGATTTCATTCCTAAGAAAGAGGAAGAGAGGGAGGGAACAGAGCTGGTGGAAGATAAGAACAGCAACCAGTGTCTGAGATGGTGCCCATGGGGTTCAAGACACACATCTCTGTTAGGGACCAACACAGCACATCACAAAACGCGGCAATAACAGGTACATGAATACCCTGTTTGGAAATTCCTGTCAAGTTTGGAAGGATGAGCACTTTCCCAGTGGTCATCCAAAGAATGAAAAGGCACTGATGTCTTCTGTGTGAGCAGAGGGGCCACAGGGTCCCCACTGAATGGGGTATCAGGGCTCTGCAGAGGGCTCACCTTCCCACCAAATTATTCCTCCTTTACCTGCTCAATCCTGTGTAAAATTTCCTTGAGAAGAACCTAAATATTTTCCTCCATAGGCAGAAATGAGTCTTAAAGTGCCTAGGAGAAAGGGCTTTTAGATTGAAAAGTAAACAGCTAATGGCTCGTCTTCTCCAGATCTCTGTGAGTAGAAGGGTGTTCAGAGCATGAGGTGGGGTTGGGTAAGACAGGGCTGTGAGGAAGGGCAAAGGAGAACAGAGAGGATCTCTGGAGAACACACATCCCCCCAACCCCCCACAGCTGGGTCTGGGGGACTGGGATGTCTGGAGAGAAATATGGGGAATAATGAGGGAGTGCAGTGGCTAATGCCCCACCCCTTTACATCCATTTAAAATGTCCCAGTCTCCAAGTGTAGGCACTAATGGTCACACCTCTCCTCCAACAGGATGACCCCATTGTGGAGCCATTTGAATTGACAATCAGTTCCAGTAAGAGATGAGAGGGCTAGGAGCCCTATCCAGGAAAAGAAAAAAAAAAGAGAGAGAGAGGAGAAAAAGAGGCAGGGAAGAGGGAGTGAAGTAGGAGGGGGGAAGAAGGGGACATGGGAAATGTTCAGAAGTTACCAACCCAGTGGTCATCTTTACTCTGCACTAAGGAAATGGAATTCACACTCCACATCACCACCAAAGTCACCTCTGTCTATTGTCACACTGAAGCCTGTGCTCCAGTGAGGTCCAGTTGAAGCTGCTTCTAGTTTCAGGAGAAACCTCCCGTTTAATGGTGAGGGAGCACATATATCACACACTATTAAAACTGCCAGTTTCCATCCCTTTCACACCATTAGTAGAATATATATGTCATTAAAGGAAGTGAGTTACAATATAAAAATATGGTAATTCAGACTGTCAGGTCACAACTGACAGCACATTCAATTTCTTTCCTGAGCTGTCTCCAGAGACCCTATATTTAGCAGAAAGATGTTTCCCAGAAAAGTTTTCATAAATATTCTCCATTGGGGGAAAATGTATATTTATCACTTCATATAAAAAGAATTCTAAAGCAAATGTTTTAGTAGCTGACTTCTGAGAAATTGCACAGATATTTTTAATCCATTGCTGGGAGAATTTTTCTTACCAATTTGATAAGAGTCAGGGAATGCTGTAGTCTGGGTTACCCACAATTATATTAGCGGTGTTTTCCTTGTTTTTTTCTTCTCCCTGTAGCCCTCTGTACCCCATGCATGAAGGCTTGCAGCTTGCATGCCCCTTTCAACCTTTTAAATGTAAACCTACTAAATCTACTGCTTCCCCTATCCCTCCAACCCCCGTGTGGTGGTCATGCCCTTTTTCTTAGGAACTGTGAGTAATAAACTACCTCTCCAATGGCAATCATCTCCTGATTGGCCTCCTAGAACTGAACAAGGACAAAACCTCTTTGTTTCAAACCAGGGAGGCGAAGAAAGTTTTCATGAATCTGCTCTCCAATATCTGAGAGTATTGGATTTAAGGATTATCCCTCACACGATATATAACAGTACCAACTAGCCACTGCCTTATCAGATTTGGTCTCAGCTGAAACAAGACTTTTATGGTTCAATAGGTCATCCTATTCTGCTCTCTGAGGAGAACTATATACACTGTTGAAAAGCTTTAGGGTCCAGCTGCCGTGGAGAGAAGTAAATGGAAGATGAACTCTGAAGAGCTGATGTTATACAAGGTGAGGCGGGTCAGGCCAGCGTGGGAAGTTTAGTGAGGAGAGAATGATAGGGCTGAATGTAGGGATCCACCTAAAAAGAACTGTCCAGCCCAGGAAAATCAGTGCTTAACCTCTCAGAGAAGATCAAAAGGGAGCTGGATTGAGCAGAAAGGAGAAACGTTCATTGAGGATGGAATGAGGTGGAGAAAAAGTGATTCATTAGAATGCCTCTTAGGCAGCGCGCTGGGTCCTGATGAATGCCTTGATAAATGAGCTGGACAATGTGCAGGTCCCCAGAGACACAGATGAAAAGTGCTGAGGGCTGATGATGTCCCAGTTTCTTAGAGTAAGCAGACATAGGGAATGGGCAGCAGCCACTTAGTGCGAATGCCCCGTGGATAGGTAGCTTTAGGGACTGTGTGAGCACCAAGGAGGAAGCCCCAGGCAGTGAGCCTCTAGAACTGAACCACTGTGCTCCCAGGGTAAGTGGGGAGGGGAGAAGTTTTGAAGATCATTCCAAGCAGAGCGGGCAGACTGTGCAAAGGCCAGAGTGAAAGTGAGCCAGGGAATGGTTTATACAGGGCAATTATATGAACAGATTTTCATTAAAAAAATTTTTTTTTAATTGTGCTAAAAATCATATGACATAAAATTTACCATCTTTATCACCCTCAAGTGTTCAGCCTGGTAGTGTGAAGTATACTGATACTGTTGTTGCAACTTATCTCTAGAACTTTTTCATCTTACAAAACTGTCAGGGGTCCTCAAATTGCGGCCTGTGGGCCACATGAGGTGGTGTGATTGTGTTTGTTCCCATTTTGTTTTTTACTTCAAAATAAGATATGTGCAATGTGCATAGGAATTTGTGCATAGTTGGTTTTTTTTTTTAAACTGTAGTCCAGCCCTCTAATAGTCTGAGGGACAGTGAATTGGCCCCCTGTTTAAAAAGTTTGAGGACTCCTGAGTCATTTCCCTGCTCCACAGTCCTTGGAAATACTTTTTTGCTTTCTGTTCTTACGGGTTTGACTTTAGTTATCTCTTATACATGAAATGATATATTTGTCTTTCTGCAATCGACTTATTTTACTTAGCATAGGGTCCTCAAGGTTCATCCAACTTGTAAAAAGTGACAGGATTTCCTTTCTTTTTAAGGCTGTGTACCAAATTTTCTGTTTTTCATCCATTGATGAACACTTGGGCTGCTTCCACCTCTTGGCTATTGCTGCAATGAACGTGAGTGTGCCAGTATCTCTTCGAGATCTTTGCTTTAAATTCTTTTAGATAAATACATAGAAGTGGGATTGCTGGATTATATGGCAGATTTTCATTTTTCATGATTATTCTAGTAACTGGGTATAAAATAAAATTAGACAAGGCCAATATTGGAGGTAGGGAGACTTGATTAAAGGGTCGAGGCAAGAAATATGGCTACTTAAGAGGAGTGACTGTGTCCCAGGTAGAAGGATCATGACTGGACAGCCTGGTGGGTGGGAGAGAGGAGGAAGGAGTCAATAGTGGGGTTTGTGTAGCTGGGTGGATAATGGAGCATGTCATTGTGGTAGATGCTCAGGACAAAGAGGTGCATTGGATCCCATGTTTTGGGCAGGTGCCTCAGACAGCAGCTAGGGGAGTCTGGAGGTAGAGAGGCCAGCTTCAAAGTCCCAGAGAGAGCTGGGCAAGGGCAGCAGCAGCACAAGTGGAGAGGAAAGTCCAAATCGGAGAAGGCAGCTGCTGCATAATCTGCAACAGGGCCCAGTGACCAGCAGGTTGAGGGAGTCTTGTGGAGGATGTCTCTCAGAATTGTGATGGAATTTCAATCAGTTAGATGGAGATATGAGATCAAGCTGCCTTGGATTTTCATAAACATTCTGCATAGTTTTAAATAATCTGATTTTAAGATATCTATGGGATATGTGTAGATATCTAGTTGGGAATAGTATGCCTTTTTTATGCTTAAGGTTAAGTACTTTTGTAGTACTTTAATATAATTTTTAATTATAGCTTAGGCCATGGGTTAGGGCTAAAGATAAGGATTGAGAAGTCACTTACCAACAAGAAAGTGACAAGTGAGGTCATAGATAAGTGAAATTTATACTAAGGAAAGCAGGATGGAGGGTTAAGGATAAAACCTAGTGGAACTCCAACATTTAGGGGGTAAGTAAAGGAAAAAGAACCAGGGAAGGATGATAGAAAGGGCCATAAATGGAGGAGCCTCTTCAACAGGAGTTGAGGAAGTCAAGCAGAGTAGACTATTGCTAAGGGTGTGAGAAAGAGCTGATATACAGGGGAGCACATCCTATCCCCACCTTTAGCCATTTAATTGACTTTGTAAACACAAAGGTTTTTGTGCCCTATTTTTGTGCCATCATATCTTTTTTGTTTGTTTGTTTTTTTGAGACAGAGTCTCATTCTGTTGGTCAGGCTAGAGTGCTGTTGGTGTCAGCCTAGTTCACAGCAACCTCAGACTGCTGGGTTCAAGGGATCCTCCTGCTTCAGCCTCTCAAGAAGTAGGACTACAGGCCCGTGCCACAATGCCTGGTGAATTTTTTTTTTTTTTTTTAGTAGAGAGAGGAATCTTACTCTTGTTCAGGTTGGCCTTGAACTCCTGATTTCAAGGGATCCTCCTGTCTCAGCCTCCCAGACTGAGATTACTGGTATGAGCCACTGTGCCTGGCTGTGCCAGCATAATTTGATGGCACCCATTTCTGTTACTTTCCATAGACTGAGGAATCTCAATTAAGGGAAGGTATAATTTTTGTCCCCTGGAGGATACATTTTTGGTCATCACAACTGGGGCTCTGACATGTAGTGGGTACAGACCAGGGAGGCTGCTAAACATCCCATAATGCCTAGGACAGCCCTGCCCCCCACAAGAGACCAGGCGGCTCACTACATCAAGTGGCAGGGCTGAGACATGGACTGTAGATTCACCTGTTAGATACCTTCACCCCACACATCTTTTTAGAGCTTCGGGCATTGTGTTTACAGTGAGAACTATCTGCCACCTCACCGGATTCTGGCTCTTTCTAGTTTGTGGTCCAACAGTGAGGGCCTCTTTGAAAGTGGGTATTTGAAAGATTCAACCAGTCTGCCTTATCAAACAACTGAGTCTTCACATTAGTAAAGTGATTTTAGCAATAGTTTTTAATAAATGCCATAACAGATTTAAGGAAATATATTAAAAAAATTAAACATCTGAACTCAGCAAGGTCCCTGTTTACTTGGTATCCCCATCCCAACTGCTGCTGAGTCCACTGGCCTTAGAAGCTGAGCTGAGAAGTGTCTCCACCTAGCTGAGTGCTCAGTGCTCTTTGAAGCGTTGGGCCTGTAGTTACTCCCCGGCATGCTGGCTCTAGAGAACTTGAGTTGTTTTTAGCTTAACTTATCACAGTACAGTTTTCTGTTTTTTATTTATTTATTTATTTATTTATTTTGTTGTTGTTTGTTTGTTTTGTTTGTTTTTAAAGAGCATTCACTAATAACTCCATTTCCTAGAGGCCAAACGGCAAGCAAAACAGCATTAATTTCTTTTCTTTCTTTCTTTTTTTTTTTTTTAATTAAATCATAGCTGTGTACATTAATGTGATCATGGGGCACCATACACTAGTTTCATAGACCGTTTGACGCATTTTCATCACACTGGTTAATGTAGCCTTCCTGGCATTTTCTTAGTTATTGTGTTTCTACTGCCAAGCAGCACAGCTAAGCTTCGGAATCCTCCTACTGATTCTGGTGGGTCCTATCCCAAGGACTCACTGCTGCCCCCGGAGGGCAGTGGAGCTGGCACAGGGACAAGGATGCTGTGTGTTTACACCCACTTTTGCCCACAGATTCATCTCAATTTCACCCCCTAGCTCCCAGAACCCGTGGTCCAGGAGTCTGCCTGGGCTCTCTTCGGCTGCACTGCCAGATTAGAATCTGCTCTACCACCCATCAGGGAAACTGCAGATGTGGGCAAGTGACTCAATATCTTCCTTTGTGCTAATTTCCTCATAGTAAAATGAGAATAACAGTACCTCTCACCAAACATCATTCTGAGCATTAATTAGGTAAATACGTGCAACTTACTGCAAGTGATGCCTATGATGTGGCAACCTGTCAAAATGATGTTAGTGACATTAGTGCATTAGTTATTTGATACTGTTTTAGTTTCTGAGCATTGCTATAACAAACTACTATAAGTTAGGTGGCTTCAAATAGCAGAAATTAATTTTTCTGAGAGTTCTGAAGGCTAGAAGTTCAACATCAAGGTGTTGGTTGGGCCATGCTCCCACTGAAGGCTCCACGGAAGAACCCTCCCTTGCCTCGCCCTCGCTCTGGCTGCCAGCAATCCTTGGCATTCTGTGGCTTATTGGCTGCTGCATCAGCCCAATTTTGGCCTCTGTTTCACATTGATTCCCACCTGTGTGTGTCTGTGTATCTCCGTTCTCTCCTTTTCCTTAGGAGGACGTTGGTCCTTGAACTTAGGGCCCACCCCTTGTCCAGTATAACCTTATCTTAACTAATTACATGTATAAAAACCCTATTCCTGAGAGGGTCATATTCTTTAGGTTCTGAATTGACATAAATTTTAGGGGAACACCGGTCAACTCACTATAGTACCACTGATGTTAATTAACAAATTTATATTGGTTTACCAAGTGTTTCTCTTGAGTAAGGAAAATCTATTAATATGTTTAGCTTCTTCAGACAAAATTTAAAAGCTTATTCTTTAAAACACTCATGTGAGAGTGCCTGGAGAGATAGCTTATGGAAAAAAAAAATAAAAAATATAGTTTGATTCAGACTTCCTCTGGCACCAGCGTTGGCAAGGAAAGCTGTGGTGCGAAGAGGAGGCTGAGTCCAATTCTGCCACCACCTGTCTGCTGACAAGGTGACGGCCCCCTGCAATCAGCTCAGGAGTGGCATCTTCTCAAATGGAGTCACTTTTCTGGGTTCAGCTCAACAGAGCCCCCACAGAGCCCCACTGCAGTGTCAGAAAGCAGGGAGTAAGGCAATAGCACCTGCCAATACCCTATTTATAGGCAGAAAACCCACACATTTATCAGGCTCCCCATGTGGGAGAGGCTGCCAGGCACACAGCACTTATCTGTGCTTTCCCCACCATATGCTGCCTGGAGTTTCTCATGCATCCCAGTCCCAGGCATGTGCTGATACCCTTTTCTTCCTTGTCATGTGTGAGTCACAGGTGGGGCTTACCAAGTCAGTGTCATATGCATAAATATCTAGTCAGTAAAAATGCATAAAATACCCATTTAACTGTTGCAGAACATACCTGAGAATGTTCAACTTCTTTCTATCTGTTGATGACGGCCCTTATGGGCACATTTTCTAGAAAGGTGGTTTGGGAACCTTTATGTGCACATAAATTTCCCCTGGGGATCTTATTAAAGTACAGATTCTGATTCAATGATGCCCAGGATGGATGTAAGATTCTGCCATCCTAAGAGGCTCCCAGGGTGTGCTGATGTATCCATGGTGTGGGTGAAGGATGGTGTAACTAGTGAGGCTCAATGCCAGCTGTCCTCTCCAGATCTTTCTCTAACAGGACTGTAGCCCGAGAAAGGGACCTGGGGGAATAAAGCCTGTGGAATCTGGGAGTGATAATACATTCGCTGTTTGAGGGATGCATCTGCACACAGAGGAAAGAGTGCTAAACAGGAAATTGGAAAGCAGGCATTGGTAGTTAAGCCCTAGCTTTGCTACCGGGTAGCTATATGACCTTGGAGTCATTTTTTTAAATTTATTTTTAAATCATAGCTGTGTACATTAATTCAATCATGGGATACCATAAACTGGTTTTATGTAGCATTTAACATATTTTCATCATACTAGTTAACATAGCCTTCCTGGCATTTTCTTTGTTATTGTGTTAAGACATTTACAGGATTAAATGGCAGATCTATTTTTAGATCTCTAAGCGTTCTCCATAATAGATCTGCCATTCAATCCTGTAATTCCTCTACTGGGCATGTACCCAAAAGACCAAAAATCACATCATAACAAAGATATTTGTACCAGAATGTTTATTGCAGCCCTATTCACAATTGCTAAGTCATGGAAAAAGCCCAAGTGCCCATCGATCCATGAATGAATTAATAAACTGTGGTATATGTATACCATGGAATATTATGCAGCCTGAAAGAAAGATGGAGACTTTACCTCTTTCATGTTTACATGGATAGAGCTGGAACATATTCTTCTTAGTAAAGTCTCTCAAGAATGGAAGATAAAGTACCCAATGTACTCAGCCCTTCTATGAAACTAATTTAGGGCTTTCACATGAAAGCTATAACCCAGTTACAACATAAGAATAGGAGGAAGGGGGAAAGGGAGGGGAGGGAGGGGGATTGGTGGGATTACACCTGTTACAAGGGTATATGTGAAACTTAGTAAATGTGGAATGTATATGTCTTAGCACAACAACTGGGAAAATGCCAGGAAGGCTATGTTAACCAGTGTGAAGAAAATGTGTCAAACCGTCTATGAAGCTAGTGTATGATGGCCCATGATCATATCAATGTACTCAGCTATGATTTAATTTAAAAAAAAAAACAAACTGTACAGATGAGCAAGGAGAGAAAACACAGCCACCCAGCACTCATGCCTACAACACACTTAGAAGACAGAGGAAGGGGTGGTGCCTGTGGCTGAAAAGGAGTAGGGTGCTGGCCCCATATGCTGGAGGTGGCGGGTTCAAACCCAGCCCCGGCAAAAAACTGCAAAAAAAAGAAAGGAAAAGAAGACGGAGGAAGGAAAGTAGCTAAAAACAATAAGGGCCCAGCTGAAGCAAAAAAATCACAGCACCATAGCAAGGTACAACTGAAGAAAAAGGAAGTCATTTATTAAAGAAATTGCCCTGTGCCCTGGTAACAGAAGAGGGAGCAGTTGATCTGCGCAACGAAAGAGGCCGGCCAAACCCTTCTTTGCCCCCATTGCCTGGTCTGCTGTGGCCAATTCAAGGAAATGCAACAGAAATAAGCAAGAACAAGAGCAAGGGACAAAAGGGAGAAACAAAACTTTCTTGTGGGTGGACCCACTTGGGAAAACAGTTTGGCAGGATCTCAAAAAATTAAGTACATAATTACCATGCTTCAGCCATTGCAATCCTAGGTGCTTCCAAGACAAATTAAAACGTATGTCCACACGAAAACTTGTTCATGAACAACCACAGTAATATCATTCTGTGATAGCCAGAAGGCGGCAACAACCCAAATGTCCATCACTTGATGAACAGATAAACAAGTTGTGGTCTGTGTAGATAACAAGAGACTATTTGGAGTTACCACATGGAGTAACTTTGAAAACATTGTGCCAAATGAAAGAAGCCAGTTACAAAGGCCCACATTCCGTATGGTTCCCTTCACGTGAAATGTCCAGAACATGCAAATGCACAGGGTGGAAAGCAGATTCGTGGTCGTAGGGGCCGGCTGAGCATGAAGGGCCTGCTGATTGGGGATGAGCATTGCACCACTGTGTGAGGTACTAAAAAAAATCACTGAGCAGTATACTTTAAGAGTACATTTTATAGTACATGAATTATATCTCAATTTTAAAATGTATGGGACAAAACACTGAAAAAATGTTTTAAATTAGCCAGGCATGGTGGCTCACGCCTGTAATCCTAGCACTCTGGGAGGTCGAAGTGAGGGGATAAGCTTGAGCCCACACGTTTCTGACCAGCCTGAGCAAAAAGCAAGACCCCATCTCTACCAAAAACAGAAAAATGGAGGCAAGAGGATCACTTGAACCCAGGAGTTGGAGGTTGCTGTGAGCTATGATGCCACAGCACTCTACCCAGGGCAACAGCTTAAGACTCTGTCTCAAAAAAAAAAAAAGAAAAAGAAAAGAAAAAAAAATTATCGTTTTAAATTAAAAAAAAAAAAAACAAAAAACTTTGAGGCATTAAAAATACACCCAAAAGTGAGTGTGGTGGTGCACATCTGTAGTCTCAGCTACTTGGAAGGCTGAAGTGGGGGGAGAATTTGAGCCCAAGAGTTTGAAGCCAGCCTGGCAACACAGCGAGACCCCCATTTCAAAACACCAAAAACAAAAAGCACCCAATACAGCTGCTGTGTCAGTGATTAGGTTATTTCCTCATGGTTCCAAACTGATCCTTTTTACCTGTGCTGTATGTGCTGTAACCCTGTTATCAGAACGTGGTGCAGGAAAAAAAAAAAAAAAAAAAAAACTGTGTGAATTCTGTAATAATAATAAAAGTTTGTCTAATGGGTCAAGTACACACATGTAGACATACTTCATATAAACTTTATACACTAGCACCTCTGTAAGTTGACCACTCGAGTGCCTGTAATAAACTGGTCAACATATACAGGTGGTCGACATAAGGCACTAGGCCTACTGTACTGATATGCCCATGTGGGGCATGTCTGCTCTATGAAAATTAGGTCAATGTAAGGAGGTGGTCAGTGTAGAGAGGTGGTCAGCTATGGAGGTTCTACTGGACATTGAAAAAAAAATAAACCGAATGCCTCACCTGATTTGAATCCTGACCTGCCATACGATGGAAACCTATGCTGAATGCTGGTTTAGAATTATGTCTCATATGACAGAAACTGAGGTTGATACAAAGTGGGGAAACATGGGTTCATTAGCGATGCAGGCCGTGTGTTCCTATGTCATAAAAGTGAACATAAGAAAAGATTCAAAGCAAATGTACCAAAATGTTAACTGTGTCCTAAACAGGGAAGTGGATTTGCAAACTACAATTTTACTCCTTTATGCTTTTACTCAATTGAAGTATAAGATTTGTAACTTGAAAATTTAACTTTCCCTCAAAGACAAAAAGTAAATATGCAGCGGTATGTCTGTAGGTCTCAGGATGAGGAGCTGGGGTCAGGGCAGCAGGTTGGGGCTGGCAGGGAGCGTGTGGGATCACGCAAGCAGCCCCTTCTGGCCCGGGGGCTCCGGCTACAGGCCCTCTGGGTAAGGAAGGGGCTTGACACACACATGCTCACACTTTCTCTCACACATGCACTTCCTCTTACGCTCATTTTCACACTCAGCTCACACTGTCTCACATAACCTTCTCATGCTCACACTCACTCACCTGCTTTCTCCCACACATCCATGCTCCATCCTGCAGTGCGGTTTCCTGGCTTTTTCAGTGGGGCCCGAGGAATAGTCGCGTTCCCTCCCAACTAATGGGAGTTGAGGTGGGGCTTAAGGGTGATTTTTACTAGAATTATTTCAGAAGGAAAGAATGTGGTTTCATTTAACTCTGATTCTTGCTATGGTTTGAATATTTCTCCCTTCCAAAATATTGAAACTGAATGCCGGGCTCAGTGTCCCTAACTCAGTGGGCAGGGCTATGGCCACATACACCAAAGCTGGCAGGTTCAAGTCCAGCCTGGGCCTGCTAAAAAACAATGACAACTGCAACCAAAAAATAGCCAGGCGTTATGACGGGTGCCCATGGTCCCAGCTACCTGGGAGGCTGAGGCAAGAGAATCCCTTAAGCCCAAGAGTTTGAGGTTGCTGGGAGCTGTGATGCCACGGCACTCTACCCAGGGCGACACAGGGAGACTCTGTCTCAAAAAATAATAATAGAAAGAAAGAAAGAAGGAAGGAAGGAAGGAAGAAAGAAAGGAAAGAGAAAGAAAGAAAGAAAGAAAGAAAGAAAGAAAGAAAGAAAGAAAGAAAGAAAGAAAGAAAGAAAGAAAGAAAGAAAGAAAGAAAGAGAATCCCCATTGTGGCAGTATTGAGAGGTGGGGCCTCTTGGAGGTGATTGAGTCCTGAGGGCTTTGCCCTCACAAATGAGTAAATGGATTCGTGGGTTGATGGGTTAATGGGTTGTCATGGGAGTGGAACTGCGTCATATTAGCATGGTCCCTCCCTCTACTGGCAACTCTGCAGAGTCCCCACCAGCAAGAAGGTCGTCACTAGACGCAGCCCCTTGACCTCGGACTTCTCAGCCTCCATAACTGTAAGAAATAAAATTTTTTTTCTTATAAATTACCTTGTTTCTGGGCAGGCATGGTGGTTCATGCCTGTGATCCTAGCTCTCTGGGAGGCCGAAGCGAGTGGATGGCCTGAGCTCAGGAGTTCAAGACCAGCCTGAGCAAGAAACGAGATCCTGTCTCTACAAAAATAGAAAATCTAGCTGGGCATGGTGGCAGGCACCTGTAGTCCCAGCCCTCAGGAAACTGAGGTAAGAGGATTGCTTGAGTTCAAGAGTTTGAGGTTCCTGTGAGCCAGGCTGACACTAGAGCACTCTACTCAGGGGGATAGAGTGAGACGGTCTCAAAAAAAAAAAAAAAAATTATCCTGTTTCAGGTAGTGTTAGAAGCAACAGAAAAGTAACTAAGGTAGTTCTAAGATAGCTCTTCAGGACTAGCTCATCACATCTGAGGCTTACCCAGAGACGACTCTCATCTGGTTCCCGCTGGGGCTTTTCAAGGGAGAGGATGGACACTCCCACCACCTGGGGTCAGTGGGCTTAGGGCCTGGAGGACGTCCTGTTGCAAATTTCCCAGCAGCTCCCTTAGCAAGAGCTTGGAGACAAGAGATTGGATTACTTCCCCTGTACACCTTATTTGTCAATGATGTGCTGATTTCAGCAATCTATGTGGTCCTTGTCCCATTACCATAAATGATAAATCATTGGCTATACACGGCAACGGCTGTCTGGAGTGGCCAGGCCCCTCCTCCTAGAGCATCCGGCCTGTCAAGTACGTTGACTGTGCTTTCTAATGATACTCCAGCCTGTCCTCGAGATCCCGGCACGCCTTCATCACATTGAGTCAGAACCTCAAGATGCTATTCACTCCGAATCCATGTCAGCTCAGCTGTCAAGATAAAGCAGTTGATTGCATCTCGCATTTGTGATAAACCTGAGTGATGCACAGATTTTGAATATCTCATTTTGAAGCAATTTTAATCTGGGTTAAATGCAGCCTATCAAATTCACCTGCAAGGCTAGAGCTACATTGGGGGTAGGAGGCTGAGGGACGAGGACGGCAGGGTAGTTGACAAGCAGGGCAGACAGCATGTGTGTGATGGAGACAGTGCCTGAGTCCCAGATTAGTGCCAAAGCCCATTGCCTTTGGTGAGGTGGCCCCAGGGTGGGACGCATGGAGGGCCCACCTTGCGGGTCCCATAGTTGGTTCGGTTGGTTCCCAGGGAACTGGCTCAGTTCAGCAGGAGCTATTGAAGCCCTGAGGGAGGGGTGCTGAGTTACAGGGGAGTCAGGTCTGTGGAGGTCTACAGGAACTGGGGGCAGTCTTGGAAATGGAGGATGCTCTTGACTTACACTGCCACCCTTCTAAGGCTGCTGGACTGAGATTTCCTCACTCAGGCTTGGTTGTAACTTCTGGGATGGGACAAGCCAAACTGTATTATTACTCTCTAAAACAAACTTGTGGGCCCTGAGGTTTATGCCACCAGGGAGCTCTCTTTAAGAAAAATAACAAAAGGTGGGGCGGGTGGCTCACGCCTGTAATCCTAACACCTGGAAGGCTGAGTCCAGTGGATTGCTTGAGCTCAGGAGTTCAAGACCAGCCTGAGCAAGAGTGAAAGCCCCATCTCCACTAAAAATAGAAAAACTAGCCAGGTGTGGCAGGTTCCTGTAGTCCCAGCTACTTGGGAGTCTGAAGGAAGAGGATTGCTAGAACCCAAGGGTTTGAGGTTGCTGTGAGAGCCAGAACACCATGGCACTCTATCCACGGCACAAAGTGAGACTCTGTCTAAAAAAGAGAAAAAAGAAAAAAAAGGAAAGGAAAGGAAAAGAACAAAACAATTGTGGTACAATATTGCTAGGGCTGTTATGGGCGAGAAAGAACCACACGGCTAATTTCAAAGTGTCAGAATGGAGTCTTTATTAGCCGCCGGCGGCTGTCTCTACAGTCTCAGAAAAGAAACTGAGAGAGCAGCCGCGAGCTTGGGGCAGTTGGTGTTTTTAAGAGGTTGTCTGATGCAAGTGAGCTGCCGGGTTTTGCAATAGGCCGAGTACTGAACCAGAGGTGGGGGGTAGCAATAAGCTGGGTAGGGAGCTGGTTTTGGAAGGTCCTGGCCCTTGTGGTGACTTCTGGGGTGAGTAAAGGGCTTTGTGGAATTTTCCATCTCAGGCCTCTCCCAGGGCCTCATCTCCATCCCTGGAAGTCTAAGATGTGAAGCCTGTGACAGAATAAGAAGTATACATTTGGTCTTTGTCCCTGTGTCTGGCACAGAGGGCCTAAAACCTTAGAAATCTCTGTCACGATAATAATGTCTTCTGTGTGCTAATTGGGAGACCCTAGATAGCTTTAGGACGGAGGATGGTCTCCAGAAAGACCAAAGCAGTGATGAGGGTAGGGCTATAGGTTGAGTCATCGCCAGTGGCCAAATTGCTGCACACCTAATGCAACCTGCATAAATAACCCCAAACTACAAGATTCAGAGAGTTTCCAAGTCTGGAACACATGCATGTGCTAGGAAGGCCACACACCCCAACTGCCTGGGGACATAAGTTCTAGGACCCTTCCAGACCTGGCGTAACTCTTCACCTGACTGTTTATTTGTGTCCTTGGTAAAAAACTAGTAATCACAAGTAAAGTGTTTCTCTCCAGTTCCATGAGCTGTTTCATCAAAGTACTGACCTGAGGGATCTGGGGGATCTGGGGAACCCCCCAACTTTGTAGACAAGTCTGACAAAGTGTAGGTTCCCTGAGTGCCTGAGACCTGCAACTGGTGTCTGCAACACATCCGCTGTGAGGACAGACCTGTGGGAGGGAGCCCCAGCCCCTGCACTGTCTGACTAACCCTGGCAGTGACTGTCAGGGTTGAACAGCACCATAGGGACACACAGTGGGTGCTGGAGAACTGGTCGGTGTGGGGGTGCTGTGGGGTGTAGAAATCCGACATACACCGTTGGTGTGAGCAGTGTTGCAAATAAAAGCAGTTGAAGCCCATCCCTCATTTCTCAGCAGGGCAGCTTTTATTTGCTTTGCTTTCCAACATTTCATTTTTCATCTGGGTTCCAAGGGGTCTCCATTAAAAAGAGAAACCATTTGACATGAAAATATGATCTGAGTCTACTCACACCCCAGGAGCCTCTCTGGAGGGGTGATCCCAGAGAGTCTCCCAGACTCCAGGGCCCTGAGGCTGTGATCCTCCTTCAAAGGCAGCACACCTCTCAGAGCCTCAGGGAGTCCCTATCTGCCTTGAGTTCCACCCACCTTGGTACTGAATGGGCAGCAGGCACAGCTGGCCACCGTGGCTTCCAGGGGGTGCAACAAGACGACTTTTTACTGCAGGATTTTTTTAACTTTCTTTTTTTATTTATTAAATAATAACTGTGTACATTAATGCCATCATGGTTTTTTTTTTTTTTTTTTTGAGACAGAGTCTCACTATGTCACCCTCAGTAGAGTGCTGTGGCTTCACAGCTCACAGCAACCTCCAACTCTTGGGCTCAAGCCATTCTCTTGCCTCAGACTCCCAAGTAGGTGGGACTACAGGCACCCACCACATTGCCCCGCTATTTTTTTTGTTGTTGTTGTCATTGTTGTTTTTCAGGCCTGGGCTGGGCTAGAACGGCCAGCTCTGGTGTATGTGGCTGGCGCCCTAGCTGCTGAGCTATAGGTGCCGAGCCTTACCACAGGATTTTTATCTAGGGTCCACGGAGACCCAAAACCGCACAATTTTTAAGGTTGGCTTTTCTTAGGAAATCGGTCATCTGTTTTTCAAAGGGGTTTTGACCACAATTCCAAAGGTTAAAAGATTTCCAAGTGAAAAAGGAAAACACACACAAGCTGTTGCATTTACTATTTTTTTCCCTAAAAGTAAAATCAAGTAGGCTGAGCATGGAGACTCACACCTGTCATCCCAGTACTCTGGGAGGCTGAGGCCGGTGGATTTCTTGAGCTCATAAGTTCGAAACCAGCCTGGGTAAGAAGGAGACCCCCATCTTTACTAAAAATAAAAAAACTAACCTGATGTCCATGTCCAGGGTGACTGAGTGAGACGCTGTCTCAAAAAAAAAAAAGAAAGTCAAATCAAGTATTGGAAATTCCAGAAATCAAAAATGACAGGACCAAGAAGTTTTCTGGGCACTTGAACACAGAATTGTCACACACAGTCTATGGTGCTGCTTTGTAAAGGCCTGTCATCTCTGAGGGCTGAGATGGGCACGTGTGGCCTTTGGGTACACGTGTGGCAGGTCCCCTGGCTGTAGGTGTTCAGAGCGGGTGGCCCTTCCCCGTTTCCCTGCTGGGTCAGGCAGAAATGTCTCTTAGGAAAGAGAGTCCTGGGGCCCTTCCCACCTTCCAGGCTGCCTGGGGAGACTGAATGTCAGCTGGGGGTTGCGGGGCTGGAGTTTGGGGGAGAAACCAGCCCTGGAGGTGCCCAGGGCCCAGGGCGCCCTGCCCCCAGCTGTCCCCTCACGCTAGTCAGACGCAGCCATCTCTGCCACCTTTGTCCTGCTGGCAGAGTACAGAGTTTTAATCAGATTTTCCTTTTTCCTAAATTCTCAGAGCAGTAAGACTAACTGCCCTGCGGGATTAAGACTTTGAATGGATGGAAGGGAGGCTAGAAGAAAGGAGGGTTTTTCCTCCCAGCGTGTAAATACGTGTAAACATTTTGACAAAACAAACAAACAAAAAAAAAAAAAACAGAAAAAGAGAGAGGGGGGTCAGGGAAGGAGGGAGCGGTAGGAAGGAAAGAGAGGAAAGGAGGGGAGAGGCCAGCAGGGAGAAGCGGGCAGCGCCCCCTCTCCGCCCGGCGCCCCTGCCCCTCTGTCCCTCCCGGAGGCCCCGGCAGCCCCGTCCCCCGCCCACAGAGAGCCGGGCCGCGCCTCCTGCAGTCTCCGTCCTGCGGGCTGCCTGCCCCTGTCCAGCACGCCCCCGCCTGCCCACCTGCCCGCCCCCCCTTAGCTCCTGGTCCTCCTGCTCTCTGTCCGGAGCCCCCAGGCCTGTCCTCAGGGTCTGCAGCTGACCCCGGGTTGTCCTCCCCCCACCTGTGGGCACCGCAGCGCCACGCCCCTCGCGTCGACCGTCGGGCAGGATGGGGGAGGGGGCAGCGCGGACCCTCGGGCGGGGCGGGGCGGGGTGGTGGTGATGGTGGGGTCTCTCCTCCGTGGCCTGTGGGGCCCTGACCGAATCCCCGCCGGGCGCTGCCGGACCCACGGGGCTGCGATTGGTCATTTTGGCAGATTTTTGCCCAATGACAAAACCCTTAGAATTGGATTTTTTAAATATAGCAAATAAGGAGTCGGTCTGTTTCTGAACCAGTGGATTCGGTGAAGTGCAGGAGGCATGGAACCCCCTGCAGACCGAGCTGCTCGCGGCTGGCCGGGGCGTCCTGGCCCACAGTGAGGGGCAGCGAGCACAGCAGAGAGACGGGGGTGGGGTGGGGACGGGGGTGAAGGGCCAGCGGGAAGGAGCCCCCGGGAAGGAGCCCTGGGAGAGAGCTTAGACCCACAGGAAGTGCCCCAGGAGAGGGAAGGGGCGTTTGGGGCCTGCACCGTCAGCTGCACCGTCACAAGTGTCCCGTTCCTGCTACAGCAGGAGCTGGGGGGAGGGGGAGGTCCAGTCCCCTCGCCCTTGGCAGTCACCTCCACTGCCTCTGCCTCCCGGAAAGCCTAACTCTTCAGAATGATGTCACATCCTCCAAGGTTGCTGAAAATTAGAAAGTTGTTTTCCTCAGTCCCCTGGAAACCCTCAAACAGCGAAGCCCACAGACAGGCAGCCTGGGTTTGGCTGCCAGCAGCACGCGAAGAACCGCTCCGTGCAGGGGTGGGCGGAGGGAACAGGCGGGGAGCCTCGGCCTCCAGCAGGTGACAGCCTGAACTAACCGACTCCTGTGGCTCCAGCCTGTGCCGGGCTCGTGACCTCACAGTCCAGGCGCGCTCTGGAGAACAATGCACTTTGGGTCGGCAGCAAAAGGTCTCCCTGCTCTTGCTGGCAAAGGGAGGAAAGGGTAGCTGAGGGGGGTGCAGCATAACGCCAGCGATGTATTGGAACCCTCTGATGGCTCCATCTGATCGCAGCTTGTGCTGCTGGTGGACAGCCGCCCCTGCCACTGCCCAGCTGTGACGTCACAGGGCCCTCCTGGGCACTCAGCCCTCAGCAGCTGGGGAGAAGGGACCAACTGTACAGGGGAAAGAGGGTGCTATGTGGTGTCTCCATGAAACTTACAGAAAAACTGTGGTGGCCATGTCTCCTCTTACTGTGGCAGCAAATGATAAGTTTTGGGATGTGACAGGTGCACTGATTTGGCACTTTAATCTTTGAATAATCATTTCTGAAACCAGCCCAACTGCTTTCTTGTATGACTTTAGTCTCAGCAGGCAGAATGAACCTGTCCACTTTGGGGCACCCTGGGTCCCAGCAGGTGGCTGGGAAGCATAGAGGGTGCAGGGGTCCTGGGGACACAGAAGGGTGGGGTGCTATTTCTGGGGGCAGGCATGGGCAGCAGTCAGGGAGAGCTGAGATCAGAAAGTGGTGCCCAGGGAAGGGGTTGGTATCCAGGGAGAGGACTCTGCTTCTGGAAAAACCAGAGGTATCCCCTTGAAGAGGCTGGTGTGACTGTGCCTTGGCTGGAAGAGTGACCTTGGTCAGGGAAAATAATGGGTTCCATTGCGCACACGAGGCCTTTTCCAGGTGCGGGAGTGATGGCTGCAGGCCCAACAGGCTGCCTCACCAATGTGTGTATTAGCCAGGGTCCCTTCAGCAAAAATGATGGCTGATGAAGGATTCCCTAGAGAAATGGGTGGTTGCAGGACCCTGAGGGGTAGTAGCTTCCTGAGATGGCTGCTTAGCAGAGCATGGCCTCTATGGGAGGAGGATGTTGCCACCCAGCAGGGCCCCCAGCAGGGTGCCAGGGGAGGGAGGCACCTGGCCAGCCTTGCTTTTTCTGCTCTTGCCTCCTGCAGCCCTGGTCCTGGAGTCAGCAGGTAAAAGGTGAGGCCCCAGTATCACAGAGAAGGTGCCACCTGCTGCAAGAGCCCTGGGACAAGTAAACGCAGTGACCTGAGCATCCAGCAAACCTGAGGAGGCCTGTCACACCAGCAGGGGGACAGGTGCTGGCAGTGATAGGAAGGAGGGCCAGTGTGGGGCCAGCCGTCCCAGAGCTCAATCCTTTGCTGGGTCAGCGTCAGTGACTTGTGGAGTAAGTGATCACTGGCTTAAGATGAACCCTGGAGCTTAAAATTAAATATCTGGTGTGGTTTGGAAGCAAATACATGCCCAGGTATCTGGGTATTTGTCCCCTTACCAGGAGTGATCCACCTGGGTGCTGAACATTCAGAGAGAAGGAAAAATTGAAGCTTATGGAGAAACACATCAGCAATAAAGCTCTACATTAGAACCCTGGAGAGAGAGACTGGGAGCAGTTTGTTCCCAAGTCCAGAGTGCTGGGTAGACTTTGGGCTTTATGACCATTTGCTTGGGGCTCAGTGATAGAAATCCAGCCCCCTCCACCCACCCCCCCCCCAAAGGGGAAAGGACTGTCCTGAATAACTGGGACGTCCAAGAAACGCTTCAGGCATAGCTGGTCCAGGCGTTCTCAACTGGCTTTATTAGAACTCTGCTTTCGGCTGAGTGCTATGGCTCATACCTGTAATCCCGGCATTCAGGGAGGCTGAGACAGGTGGATGCCTTGAGCTTAGGGGTTCAAGACCAGCCCGAGCAAGAGTGAGACTATGTCTCTACTAAAAATAGAAAAGCTAGCCAGGTGTTGTGGTGAGCGCCTGTAGTCCCAGCTACTTGGAAGCTGAGGCAAGAGAATCACTTGAGCCCAGGAATTTGAGGTTGCTGTGAGCTGTGAGCTGTGAGCTGTGATGCCGTGGCACTCTACCCAGAGAGACAAAGTGAGATTTTTATCTCAAAAAACCAAAAACAAACAAACAAACAAAAAGGGTGGTGCCTGTGGCTCAAGGAGTGGGGACATATGCTGGAGGTGGTAGGTTCAAACCTGCCAGCCAAAAAGTGCAAAAAAAAAAAAAAACCAAACCAAAACACGAAAAACTTGGCTTTCCTTTCTAGCGTGTTTTGGCCCTGCCCTCCTGAGTGGGCTTTTTCAGACAAGTTTGGGTCCTCGCTGCTCTGGACCCATGTGACTCCTGAGAATAATGCAGCCCTTCTCCCTACTGCTGTCCACACATCCCTGAAGGGACCTCCCACTGGCCTGAACACAAGTCACAAGCAGGCCACGTGAAGGACGTGATGTGGCTGCATTTGCCTGACCACCTGACCCTCCCTCTCTGAAGGTACTTCATGTCCAGTGGAGCCTGGAGGCTTCTGCAGGGACCTGGGGGAGGGGGCTGTTAGGTCCTCCTGCCACTAGTTAGACTGTCAGATCTCTCCTGTGCTTTCCCTGCATTCTGTCTTTACAAAAGAGAGAAATGAATTTAAGAAATTAATGGACAACTTTTTCTGTGGCTGCTTTATCAGTGAATATGTCACTGTTCCACAGTCGAGTCAGCTGTGGCCTTTGTGACTTTTCCCTCCCAATTCAAGGCTTCTTTTGCCAACAATTTGCGGCCATAGTCCAAATGGTCAGGTTGAAAATCATTTTACAGATAAAGAAATCTGCAAGCTCAATTGTGATATGAGAGAAAGACTTACAAGCCTTTTCAGAAGTTAAAAAAACAAAAACAAAAAACAGAGTCAGAAAAAGAAATTTCTCCTTTGGGGCTAAAAGAAAGCCAGCTTGAACCAGCAAATTGGTGTGCTAGCTAGATATGGTAAAGAAAGAAAAAAAATTGCTTTTAAACACAAAGAAACATATCTTCCACTCTCAACACTGGAATTAATATTATTTGACTTTCTGAAAATGGTGAATTCACACATCTCCACTTTATATGGTGACGTGTGTTATTTAAGAAACTACCAAGTAGGTGGCGCCCGTAGCTCAGTGGGTAGGGCACTGGCCACATACACCGAGGCTGGCGGGTTCAGACCTGACCTGGGCCAGCTAAAAAAAAACAATGATAACTGCAACAACAAAAACAGCTGGGCATTGTGACAGGTGCCTGTAGTCCCAGCTACTCCTGAGGCAGAGGCAAGAGAATTGCTTGAGCCCAAGAGTTTGAGGTTCCTGTGAGTGTGATGCCATGGTACTCTACTGAGAGAGACATAGTGAGACTCTGTCTCAAAACAAAAACAAACAAAAAAACCCTCCAAACTATAAAATAAGAAGCAAAGATGACAAGTCCCGCCTGCGTAGGCCAGGCTGTCGAGTACCAGGCACTGGGGTCTTTTCTCCAATAAGGGAAAACCCTTCTATGGAGGATCCAGGTCTTCAGACTCCTGGAAGATGAAGCAGACTGACAGGGTTGCTTCAAGACGAATTTCTTGGGCAATTTCATAGGACATCTTTTGTTGAGGGAAAACATCCTTTGGGTGGTTGGGAACCTGACTAGTCCTTCAGCAAGGACTTAGAAGGGCAGGAAGGAGAGAGAGAGCTCTCTGGTGTCCCTTATTATAAGGGCACTAATTGTGTCATGGGGCCCCACCCTCATGGCCTCCTCTAGCCCTGAGCACCTCTCAAGGGCCCCACCTCCTACTACCAGTACATTGGGGTTGGGGTTTCAACATAGGAATGGGGGTGTGGGAACACAGTTCAGTCCACAGTAAGTTGGATACTATCCTTGTTCCCTTCTTAGAGATGAGGAAGGGGAGGCTTGAAGAGGCAGCTGAGCCTGCTCTAAGGTCACAGGGAGTCAGAACACACTGCTGGGCTCCAGTGTGTGGGCAGCAGCGTCTGAGTGCCTGGGTCAGTGCTTGAAGGACCTCCCATCCCTGTGGGTGCGTCTTCACTGTTCTTTGTGGCTGTGTGTCACAGCCAGGCTGGGTTTCCAGCTCTTTGCCCATTATTCCCATGTTAATGAATAGTGGGCCATTTCCAGCGCTCCCCACTCCCCTTACAGGGAATGCTATATTCACAACCCTGAAGTGCTGAGTTCACACACTTGTTTCCTGAGAGATACCGCAGCAGCAGAATTGTTGAGTTTCAAGACTTTGAAAGTTTTACTTTCAGTGTTTCTTGCTCTGTCCTCTGAGAGGGAAGAACATCTTAGTCTCCTTGTAGCAAGCAGATGACAATGTGCTTCCCCTTCCCCAGCCTAGCCCTGGGCGTGTCCCTCATCTTAGTCCTGGCCAATCTGAGAAGAGGACGGAGGGACTGACCCCTGAGTCTCCTGGGACCTGCCTTTTGTGCTTGTTGAAGCTGAGCAGGTCTCCATGCTTATGGGCCATTGTTCTTCCAGGACCTGTCAATTCCTGAGCTCTGATCTTAGATTCGTCTTTTAAAAACGGATCTCCAAGCTCACTGTATATTAGCGGAATGGCTTTAGCAAATATCTTCTCATTTGGCTTGATTTGCTCTCTGTAAGCATAGTCTCGAGTGACGCAACAACATTTTAGGCCATGATGGACCACATGCACATGTGAGGGCAGTCCCAATAGATTATAAACTGTATTTTTACTGTCCCTTTCCTACTTAGATATGCAAATACCCACTGTGCTGCAGCTGCCTCAAGTGTCCAGCGCTGCGATAACGTGCCGGGGCACAGCATGGCATCGCGGTGTGCAGCAGGCTGTGCCATCCAGAGCTGGGCAGTGCTGTCTAGATGCCCCATGATGCTGGCACATTGAAATCGCCTGATGACACATTTCTCAGAAAGCATTTCTAGCAGTTTTTTTTCTGTTTGTTTTTAGACAGTCTCACTGTGTAGTGTGCCATGGTGTCATCATAGCTCACAGCAACCTCAAACTCTTGAGCTCAAGTGATCCTCCTGCCTCAGCCTCCCAAGTAGCTGGGACTTACAAGCACCTGCCACAATGCCCCGCTAGTTTTTCTATTTTTAGTAGTGATGGCATCTTGGTCTTTCTCAGGTTGGTCTCAAACTCCTGAGCTCAAGTCATCCACTCACCTCGGCCTCCCAGAGTGCTGGGATTACAGGTGTGAGCCACCTGCCTGGCCATGCATTCCTTTGTTAAGCAATGCATGACTGTATTGTTTTATTTTTAAAGCCAGTTTATAAGGTGTACTTTACGTGTATTTATTTATTGAGACAGAGTGTCACTATGTCTTCCTCGGTAGAGTGCCTTGGAGTCACAGCTCACAGCAACTTCCAACTGTTGGGCTTAAGCGATTCTCTTGTCTCAGCCTCCCAAGTAGCTGGGAGTACAGGCACCTGCCACAATGCCTGGCTATTTTTTTGTTGCAGTTGCATTGTTGTTTAGCTGGCCGGGGCCAGGTTCGAACTTGCCAGCCTCAGTGTATGATGCTGACGCCGTAACTGCTGTGTCACGGGAACAGAGCCACATGTATTTATCTTTATGTTGTCATATTTATTTGCTTTTTTCCTTTTGTGGCTTCTGAAGTTTGTGGCACTTTTAGAAAGGCCTCTCCTATGCCAAAATTGTAAAAATATTCACCTATACTTCTTTCCTCTAGCATTTTTGTGGCTTCATCTTGAGATCTGGAATTTTTTTCATCTGGACTTTTTTGGGGGCAAGGGACAGTTTCACTGTGTGTCCTGGGTAGAGTGATGTCACGTCATAGCTCACAGCAACCTGAAACTCCTGTAGAGATGAGGTCTAGCTTGTGCTCAGGCTGGATTCACCTGGAATTTAGTTTGGTCTGAGACTGCGGTAGGGGTACAACTTTTCCCCAGAGGGGCCTGTCTCAATGTAAGTTATTTGAGTCCATCTTTCCTCTGCTGATCTGAAATGCCAATTTTATCATAGTGTCTGCAACATAATCCAAATGGTAGAGCTACAGCATATTTATAAAGTACGTGTATTGAAATTAAAGCAAATGTGGAGAAATGGTAGCACAGCAATTGTGAATTGAGACCACCTAGTCAGCCCCTATGATTTGCATCTGCCCATTCTACCAATTGCAGATGGGAAATATTTTGGGGAAAAAACCAATAAAAATAACAATACAACAATGAAAAATAATGCAAGTAAAAATTACAGTGTAACAACTACTACATAGCATTCAAATTGTATTAGATTTTCTAAGTAACCTAGAGGTGACTTAAAGAGTACGGGAGGAGGTGTGAAGGTCATATGTAAACACCACACCGTTTGCTATCAGGATTTGATCATCTGCACATTTCAATGTTTTGGGGGTGGTGCCAATCCCCAGAGATACTGAGGGACAACTGTATACAGAAGGTCGTTACACTATTCTAACTTTCTGTATGCTTAACAGTTTTCATAATAAAATTGTATTTAAAAAATCTAGGGCAGCACCTGTGGCTCAGTGAGTGGGGCACCGGCCCCATAAACCGAGGGTGGCGGGTTCAAACCTGGCTCCAGCCAAACTGCAACAAAAAGGTAGCCGGGCATTGTGGCAGGCGCCTGTAGTCCCAGCTACTTGGGAGGCTGAGGCAAGAGAATCACCTAAGCCCAAGAGCTGGAGGTTGCTGTGAGCTGTGATGTCACGGCACTCTACTGAGGATGACGAAGTGATTCTCTGTCTCTTAAATAAATAAATCTAAAAGAAAGGAAATATGAGATGTTGTCTCCACTTTCAAAATGGATGGCTGAGCCAAAGATCATTTCCTGCAGAGGGGCCAGGGTGCGGCCAGGAGGGGCTGAGATCCCTCCCTACTGGTCTGGGGTCTGCGGAACACTGACGGGAAGGTATTCGGCCAGGCTATGAGCAAATGTGTAAAGGCCTTGAGCTGTGGCTGCAGAGTGGAATCCAGGTGAGGGTCACGGGGTAAGGGTTCTGCCCTCTGCCAGGAGAGGGCTGCTTGGTGTGTAGAGCTGTGACTCCTGGCCCTGGGGGTGTGTGGCTTCTGGCTCCCAGCATGAAGGACTATTTGTATCACCTCAACCTGAAGAAACCTGTGAGCTCGGTCTTGATCTTGCTTAGGGGACAAGCTGATGGTATGTGTAGCTGGCTGCAGACTCTGCCCAGGTGGTGGATCTAGAAGGGACCTGCCGCTTTGGGGTTCAGTGACCGTGTCAGGGTGCACACCTGGCTTGCTCTCCCCTCCAAGAGCTGGGAGGTCCTCATCTCACTTCCTTCCTCTTCCCATCATGCAAGGAAAGGGCCCCGCATGTGGCCAACAGTGCTGGCTGAACCACCTCCATTTGCCTGAGCATCAGAGATGTATTTACTTCCTCAGGAAGCCCAGGCTGCAGAGAAGCAGAAGGAGGAACAGAGAATAAAAAATAAGAAGGAGAGGAAGAAAGAGGAGGAGGGGTTGGAGGAAGGGCGGGGGGAAAGGGCAGAACAGGCTAGCACTGCAGGAGTGGGGGAAGAGCTGGTGGCTCCACAGGGCCTGGCCCCTTCCCAGCAGAATCAGCAACACCTTTTCCCTCCGAGTGTATTTCAGACTTCCAGAGCAGGTCTGGAATTGTTCGGGAGATGGTAAGTTTGGCTTTTTATCTTTTTCTTCCTAATTACAAGGCTCATGAGAACAGGAGTGGTTGCCATCTGTACAGTATTCATCATCCTGCCGCAATGGGGGAAAATGAGTAATTTTAGCATAAAACGTAGAATTGCCATGAAATTCAGATTGCGGTAAGTTGACAAGAATTATAACGTTTGCAGAAAGGCTCATCTTGGAGGCTGAAGTGATCATGTGGGAGGCAGCAACCCGGCCACCAAAGAGGAGGAGACACACCAGTGCCAGGGTGGGGGGCGCCTGACTGGGCCGAGACCACCACTTAATTTCTTCCAGACCCTTTTGTTCTCAAACATAAAATAAGACTAAAAAAGTAGAAAGGTGGGGAAAGAGCAGCCCTGAAAACAAAAGAGAGTCATCATTCAACAGAGTATCAGCCGGGAAGGCGGAATTCTTGCCAATTTAGTTGAGTGTGCACGGGAGAAACTTCTAGGGCCTTCTGGAAATAAGATGTCTTCTAAAAGGGGCCATCAATAATACCTCGGTCACCCTGAAAACACCCCACCAGGGCCTGAGGCCCATAGTTTGTCCAATCCCAGCTCCAGAGAAATGAGTGTCCTGGGGTGGGAGGAGATGCCCATCGCAGCCGTCCACATTCACAAAGGCCAGCAGGAAACGCACAGCCAGGCAGCCACCAACAACCGCCCTGAACACGTATTCTGCCTCTAAAAACCTGTAATGTATTCCTTGCACTCAAAAGCTAAAAACATTTAGTTTCTAAGCAATTCATGCAAAATCTGGAAAACAGCGAGGGAGGCATGTGGGAGTGTTTCTCAGAGTGGGGAATGAGACCCCTTTAGGTGGCTGAATGGCTTAGAGGCTTCCGCGCCCACAGACACTGGATTGAGCTCCCTTTGGGGTCATGCACCAGCACTTTCTCAGCTGAACAGTTACTTTCTCCAAGGCCCGCTGGCACTGCTGACTTTCCCCAGGTGCTGATGTAGTAGCTTGTGCACACTGGTGCTCCTGGCCTATAGGCAGCTGCAAGGGCCCAGGCCTCCTTATCAGGAGGGAGGCAGCAGCAGTCCTGTCCCCTGGCGGCCTGGCATTTTTCCAGGCAAGGTAAGCTGCTGGTATCAATCTGCCAGTTTCCCAGGTGAAAGTTTCCACAGGGCTAAGAGTCAACAGAAAATGACAGCTGACCCTCCAAACTGACCTGAACAAGCCTCTGGGTTGCCTCTGCTGGCGGAGGTTTTCTCCCAGTTAGCTGAAACTGTCTGGAAGGCAGTGCACGCCCTGCCACTACTGTGGAGCTGTCCTGAACAGGATGGCAGGGACCCATCTCAGCATCAGAACGGATCCAAATGCTTCTTGCCCTCTCTGTCCTCACTCCAGACTTGGCTGCTTCCAGGGAGAGAAGAGCAGGAAGGACAATGTGCCTGGGCAGACGGTCCACTGAGGGCCAGAGAGATGAGGAGGGATTTCTGGCTGCACCCCTCTGGGTCCTGGGAGTCGCACCATCCCACACAGGATGCTGACCATGACCCCAGAATCCAACTGTCCTCACAGGGGTGGACTGCTCCTCCACACTCCAATCAGGATGATTTAGGAAAAAGGGCCTGAAAGTGGGAGTGCAGGTGAAGAGGCACTGGGAGCCCAAGGGAGCGGCTTGGACATCGAGGAGGTGGCTTGGTTTCTGGAGATTTTCAGGGCAATGGCCGCCCCCGTCCATCAACCCTGCCTGCCCCAGGGTGCTGGCTTGCTTCTTGACTTCGCTCCTCTCAACTCCTGACCTACAGGTCATGGCCTCAAACTTCTTTTATTAAGAAAATTGCTGACGCTCTTGGCTTTGCTTCTTCCAAGAGGCAGTCATGGAAACACCTGGGGGCTCCACCTGCCTGTTTCTGGGAATGGGGCCTGCCCCTCTCTGTCCCTGCACATGTGCCAGGGCTGGGCACTGGTTGGAGGAAAGGCATATACCCTTTCTGTGAATCCACTAGGCTGGACGTTGATGGGGTCCTGCTCCGGCCCCAAGACCGCCTCCCCCTGCCAACACCACCGGGGGACTGTGCTGGGACTGGGAAATAGTGGTTCAAGGTCTTTCCCTGCCTCAGCTTCTCCCCAGGAGTCCTGCCCTGTATGAAGCACACACATGTGGTGGCCCTCTTATGCTTCTGGAGCTGCCGTCCTGATTGGCACCTGGGAGTCAGGTGGGAGCCAGGGCGTCTTGGTGCTGACGTGGCTCTGCCCAGCCCCATGTGTCAGTCAGGGGGCCATGACACGGGACCAGGCCCTCAGCTGGCATCACACAGACTGAATGTGAATACCAGGCTTCTCCCTACCCCAACACTGAAACTTAGTAGCATATTGGTCACACGTCAGTTTTCACATTTTCCTTCCTTCTCTGCATGTTTTCAAATCCACTAAAGATCAGGAGGTTAGCAGTGGACAAATATTTTCACTGCCTCAAAAAAATAAGATAAACCCAAAGCAAAAACATTAAAAGCGGAGCTCAGCACAAAGACCTGTGTCACCCCCACCTCTGCCCAGCCTTTCCATGGGCAAGTGTGCACCAGAAGGCACGGTCCACAGGCTCTGTGTCTCACACCCCTATGTCTGCCCAGCCTTACCATGGGTGAGTGTGCACCAGAGGGCATGGTCCACAGGCTCCGTGTCTCACACCCCGGCTTCTCTCCAGCCTTTCCATGGGTGAGTGTGCACCAGAGGGGACCGTCCACAGGCTCCATGTCTCACACCTGACTCTGCGCGGCCTTTCCATGGACTAGCGTGTCCAGAGGGCACTGTCCACAGGCTGTCTCACACCTGCCTCTGCCTGGGCTTTCCATGGGCGTGTGTGTACCAGAAGACACTGTCTACAGGCTCCCCATCTCACACCCACCTCTGCACGGCCTTTCCATGGACAAGTGTGTCCAGAGGGCACTGTCCACAGGCTCCGAGTCTCACACCCGCCTCTGTACAGCTCTTCTATGGGTGAGTGAGTCCAGAGGGCACCATCCACAGGCTCTGTGACTCCCAGCAGGGGGTCTTTTCAGGCACATCAAGTGGAAATGTGTTTATACATCTTCCCAGCCTGGCACAATTCCAGAAGGCAAAAGCATGATGTAAGAAACCTCAAATTTCTGTCTTCACAGGCATGGGGTTTCCTGGACAACTGGGAACACAATTCACTGACACAGCGCACAGTGCAGGGGGAGCTTCAGAATGCGGAAGGCTCATCACAATTGGTTACAGACTTGTTTTCAGAGTGCCTGGCTTGCATCAACTTTCAGCTAAATGAGTGACCTCCCATAACCTAGAGCAAACAAGCTCTACGGTGTATCTCAACAGCCATTTGTTAAGCCCTTACTTTCTACAAAATAGCAATGTAACACAAACATTTAAAGTTTTGAATCAGAGGAATACAGCAGCGTCTCAGGTTACAAAATCAACATCCATAAATCGGTAGCCTTTATATATACCAACAATAGTCAAGTTGAAAAAACAATTAAGGACTCTATCCCATT
>CAUYPK010060058.1:0-46189 GCA_963574355.1 Loris lydekkerianus
GGGCTTTGGTGTGTGCCACACCTTTTGGGCGCAAGACACGACTGTAAGAGGGACTTTACCTAAAAAATGCAATCAGTGTAACCTGGTTTATTGTACCCTCAATGAATCCCCAACAATAAAAAATAAAGAAAAAAAAAAAAAGTAAGAAACTTAGAAATTAAAACATCTGCTCATCAAAAGATAACATTAAGAAAATAAATTACCAACTTATAGACTATTAGAAAATAGTCACAAAATATATATTTCATTAAGTAGTAATAGTGACTCTGGAACAATATATATCTTTCCTAAGAACCTAGTTTAAAAGTAAAAAATAGAGACATCCCCCAAATATGAATCACTAATAAGCACGTGAAGGGATAATATGGTCAGTAAGACCTAACAAAATGCCCTGTACAGGCACTGGGATTACAGGGACAAGACCAGAGGCTGCGAAGCAACCCGACTCTCACACTGCCTCCCTGGAGTGTACACTGCGATAGCCTCTCTGGAAAAACATCTGGTCTTTGTTATGAAATTGAATACACCGTAGAAAACAAAAAATAAAATTGAATACACAACTACTGTTCACCCAGCCATTCCACCACTAGGTGGAAAAATCAAAACAAATGATTTCTACAACAAATGCTTAAAGCAACTCTATTCATGATAGCAAAAATGAAACTGCCCAGGTGTCTATCCACAGGAGACTGGGATGCTTCTCAGCCATTGATAGGAGGAAACTGTAGCTACACACAAAAGCATGGATGAACTGCAAATGTACTTTGCTGAGTCAAAGAATACAGACTGTGTGACTGTACTTATACCAAATTCCAGCACAATCTATGGTGGGGAAAAAATTAAGAGTTGTTGTCCACTCTGGGTGCAGGACTGGGGCCTGACGAGGAAGGGGTGTGACACCATTGTCTGGAGAGACATTCTCAGGAGACATTCTGCATCCCGATGCGGTTGGGACCATACCTTACACCTGCATACCTTTGCCATAATGTGTATAACATTGCATTGAATATAAAATATACTTTAAACTCAAACAATAAACGACTGCTGAACTTGTTTGTAATGGTGCTTAAGCTAAAATATTTAGAGGCAAAGTGTACGTACCAAGGTTTGACAATTAAGTTTGCAGACTCATTCTAGGAAAAAGTCCTTACATACCTCATTGCTGAATATCACTATGTCCCCTTAGCAGTCCTCTCCCCGGGAAGCTGTGCACTGATGTCAGAGCCTAGTGTACCCTGCAAAACAGCTTCGGAACTCTTTTTCTGGAATGGCCATCCGAGTTATCGTTGCATTACCCTTGATGTCCTTAAAATCATCAAAATGTCTTCCTTCCAATATTTCCTTTATCTTCAAGTAAAGAAAAAATCCTGGGTCCAGATCAGGTGAGGAGGAGCACGTCCACTGGCTGACATCTCCCTCATAGATGGTGCCCTGGGAACTGGAGCTTTGGTTCACCTGCGAGCTCCTTTCTACACACCTTTCTCATACCAACCGTTTCTCACTGATGTATTTTTGCAATGTTTTCATCAGTTATGCTCTTTACTGGCCACCCTGACCCCTCTTCATCAGTTGACACTTTCTCTCCCCTCAGAAAAACATTTTATCCATCTGCACTCTGCCGTTTTCTTCATGGCACTGTCTCCATAAACTGGGACTAACATGTCACTGATTTCACTTCCACTCTTGTCAAGTTTACCAAGAAATTTAATGTTTGTTCTTTGCTCTAATTCAAGCTCCAACATTCTTGCTATGGCACATAAAAAGATGAAACAATAATAAACTGTATTCAGCAAGACACCACACGTCTACATGAACACAGCTGGGAGACACTGATATACCCAGACTGTGAAACCTTACCGAGGTGTTTATACAGTGCTGCCAACGTAAGTGCACGGTGAAAGTTCATGAATTTAATTGTCAGACCTTGTATGTCTCTAAAGACTTTAAAATTTACTTTATAATGCATCAAAAATAAGGTGGATGGGAAAGTGGATAGAGAGAGATAGATGGAGATTTAACACATTATCTGCCGTATGAGTTGTATTTAACTTGTGTTAGTTTTGAGCATGGGGCCTCGTGAAACATGTATAACTCACACTCTCTTGACCTAATAAAACACCCATGGCCCCAAGGAAAAAACATTCTTTTCTAATGTGGCAGTTAATGTTTAACTAACTAAGCAGGTACAGTAAAATGTTCATTACAGAGCTCAAGGTATCCCAAAGCAAACTTTTCCCAATAGCATACAGAGAATGGTGCGGAACAGAACCTCCAGCTTCCCACTCTCTGGAAGGTGAGTCGCTCCCGTGAGGAATTCGCCAGGGCCCCTCAGATTCCTTGGGAGACTGTGCCCCCATTGCCCGCTGCTCAACCACTCCCACTTTATCAGCGCTCCTTCCCGCTCCTCCTCGTGCTCCGGCTCCCAAGAGCACCTCCCAGATGAAGCGAAAACTGAGTCTGGGCTCAGGAGTCCAACAAAGACATAGTGTAGGAAACAGCACGCCTGTGTCAAGCTGCACCACAAGTGAGAAGCTGGGCTGATGAGACGGTTTACTGTGATGCACTAGGAAATTAAAGAAAAGGTATAGCTAAGTCTCAGCATTGCCAAATGCAAAGTATGGAATTTTGAGAATTTTTAAAAAAATGCATATATAAAATGAAGGCTCCAGAATGTCTGTTGTGAAGGTGGTAAGGGACATGAGATCACCTACAGATTGTTCCCTGAGGAAACAGTCCCCAATGCTGCTTCTGGTTAAAGTTGCCAACAAAACTGATACACAATTCAGGAAAGTAATAATACACCTTTATATGACACCTTGAGTGCTGCCATCTGTAGAACCATGGTCACTTGTTATGCAAATGGACATTGAAGCTGGAAGACCAGAAGTAGCATTGAGGCTACTGACATGTGTTTTCTGCCTTACCTTGGTATTCCCTCTGTACCCGGGTCCTTTATCTGTAAAAAGGAACGTTGAGAGAGAACCTCTGTCATAGCAAGTGCCATTAATATTTAGTAGTGTTTTCATTATTGCTTGGCAAACACTGAGGAAGAGCAAATGGAATTAGTGACTGTATAGAAATTATAACTGAAGGAAAAGCAGATAATTGACTGTATGCATAAAGAGAAGAAATTAATTTCCACAAAATAGCATCACCACTAAAGCAAGCTTTGGCTTATTCACCAATTCTAAAATAAGAGAACTCTTTTTTTTTTTTTTTTTCAAAGCAAGTAAATTTAGGACAGACAAGATAAAGTTCTACACTTAGTAGTAAGGAATCCTTTCCTTCTCAGAGATGGCAGGGATTAACCAGCATCTGCACATATTTTGAAAGAGAAAGCCCTGAAATACTACCGGAGGAATGAGATCTATCCAGACGCTCAGGTTGGCAAAGGACTTTAAGGAGGCAATCACCAACTCTGTTCTTTGTTGATTCTGTTCATTACCTTATTTAATTTTTCATGATCTTGCTATGAATATTTGCATGAGATTCAGAATGTATTTAAGGCAGAACATTTATAACCGTTTTTCATTTCAAGTGGGAGGATCATTAAATAAAAAATCTTTTTTTCATTAATTCAAATAACATTTATTGAGATGTATTTAAAAATGAAAGGATGTCTTTGAAGATAAAATTTAAAACTGCGTAGAGACTGGGGCAATATGCTTTTGCTATTAGTAAAATTCAAGGCCCATTATCGGGAGTAGAACTCAAATCACAGTATCACTCAGAGAACAAAATATTTTCAATGGCACTAATGTAAAAAAAAGTTGTATTTCTTTACCTCTGAGGAAACATGTACTCTGACTTGAAAAGCAGCTGTATAAACGATTGTGTCTTTCTAGTAGTAAGGGGACAGTGCTTTATCACAGGTAGAGGCCCAGGGAACCATTAGTGCACTTAAAGATGGGCACTCCCACCAAAATCCAATACAGTGCATTGACTTTCTTCCCCCAGGTATTTTCTGCCTTGTTCCCCATGACTATTAATTAGATGAACTAAATTTGGAGTTCATATTGGCAACTTGCAAATTTAACTTGTCATCTATCTTTGCATTATGTATTGAATTTGTTTATGATTTAAAATTCCAAGGGGAATTATGACCTTTGCGAGGCAAACCCAAGCATTTCATCCATTATTCTGTTTTACAAAAAAAAAAAAAAAAAAAAAAATCAACGCAGTATTTGGGGAACAAAATGAGTGACAGAACAATGGCAAAAATATGTCAATAATAATCATATTTCAGAGATCCAGGAGACTAGCAACTAATCTGAACGTCATCACTTCATTGCGCTAGATGCTGCCTTATCACATTCGTGCTATTAGAGGTGGTGTACATCTTCGATAAACTTACTGTATGCTGAAAAGTGGTGGAAGGAACTGATGTTTGTGATCAGAATCCATAATGCAGTAAAAACTACAAAGTACAGATACCAGTCTATATAAGAGATAGTGAGGCCTGGCATAGTAGCTCACACCTGTAAACCTAGAACTCTGGGGGCAGAGGAAGGAAGATCTTTTAAGTTCAGGAGTTCCAGACCAGCCTGAGTAAGAACAAGAGCCTATCTCTACAAAAACTGGACATGAGAGCTCACACTTGTGGTCCCAGCAACTTGGGAGGCTGACACAGGAGAAGTGCTTGAGCCTAAGAGTTTGATGTTGCTGTGAGCTGTGACGCCACCACTGTACCATAGCCAGTGTGACAGAGCAAGACTGTCTCACAAAACAAAAAGAAAAAAAACAGGGAGAGAATGGAAACTACCAGGGAAAGGGACTGTGTGTACCCAGTGTACCCATAAACATGCTACATTAAAAAAAAAAGAAGAACCAAATTAAAAAGCTTATTTACACGCATTATTCAGACAGGCATTTTTATTTCCTTGGGAGATTCTTTTCCGGCCGTCCAGATGACTAAGTTCTACTGATACATCCCACTGTCCTAGCATGGCTGGGCTGAGCTCTGCTGAGCACTGGAGGCCCTGCTTCCCCCATGCTGAGTGATCGCACAGCTCGGCTTCTTGATAACAGAAGTGAAACGGAAAAGCTATTTGGCATACCTCCTTCTGTCAGTTCTGGTTTGGGTTTTTGCTGGGATTTTCTTAATGCTGTTTGTTTCTGTTATTTTTTACTTGTTTCCTGAAAAGTTTGAGATTTCCTCATAATCTTGTACAAAAAAAGCACTCTTTTCAAGGTCTTGCTTTGAGACTAAGAGTGACAGCCCTCGGGAAGTGACTCTAGACTTGGATGACAAGGACCAAGGGGAGGGATCACTTACATACTTTTGCTTGGCTCTCTAAATACCAAAAATTCATTTTTCATAACTATCTTTCTCTGAGTAGTTTAGGGAGCCATTTTAGCTGGTGGTTGAAGTTTGACAAGAAAACATTTTAGATGGTCGAAAATAAGATTTTATATATTTTGGAGTTTGGTATTTATAAAGATTCACCCCCAAAGATTTCCTGATGCCCAAGCTGATAATAAATATGGCTACCCTCCACTTGTAAAGTAATAAGGAATGAATAAATGAATATAATTATATTTTTAAGAAATCTCTTTCCATTTTATTGCTATGATAATGCACAGTTTGGTAAACCTTCATTTGTCCAGATACTACAGTATCTAAATTTAAATTTACAGATCAAAAAGAACACTGCCCAGAGTCAGAAACCCAGAATCCAGATCCAGTTCTAGGTGTTTGTTTGTTTGTTTTTAGCTGAAGGACTGTGGATAAATCATTTAACATTTTTGTGCCTCAGTTTATCCTGCTGTTTAATGAAAGAACTGGACCAGAAAAGGGAGACCAGATCTCTCAAGGTCTTATTTTATTTCAAGATTCTAGAACAATAAATCATAAGGAAAGTAACCAAAAAGCTTTCATTTTATCAGTTTTAAGGTTTCTAAAAAAGAATACATATTAATGTTCTTAAATTTTTTTCATTTCTTTGTATTAAAAAAAAAAAAAAAACACAAGCCTTATGAAATAGTCAGGAAAACTACAAACATTCTCTGATTTTCTTCCATTTCACTACATAACAGGCATGAGATAGCTGATACCTGACCATGAAGGCCTCTACATTGTACATTATGTAGTAAAATTTATGTATTTTACTATATAAAAATATACAGTAACACACTGGCTTGGAGGTGGACTAACATTGTCGATTGTAAATACCCTCTGTAGGCCACAATTATTTATAAACATTAGACCTTAAAGCATGTACCAATTTCAGGATTCAGTTTTTTGTTTTTTTTTTTAAGAGCCCCTTTTTTTTTTTTTAGAGTCTCACTTTGTCGCCCTCAGAGTGCTGTGGCATCACAGCTCACAGCAACCTCCAGCTCTTAGGCTTAGGTGATTCTCTTACCTCAGCCTCCCGAGTAGCTGGGACTACCGGTGCCTGCCACAGTGCCCAGCTATTTTTTCTGTTGTTGTAATTTGGCCGGGTCCGGGTTTGAACCCGCCACCCTTGGTATATAGGGCTGGCGCCCTACCCACTGAGCCACAGGCTCTGCCCTAGTGATTCAGTTTTTATGTCTGCATTTGCTCCCCAAAATACAAAAGTTTGTTCTGTGAGATTTCACCAGCTCTTCCTTTTGATCCTCTATATTTATATTAGGAAAAAGGTTTTAGGGGCTTCGCCATTGTTACGGCATTTCCTTGCATCCAGGAGGATACGGGTGGAAAGAGCAATCAAGTAGGTGGGGATGACATTCTGATACAAAACAACATTAAATGTGAACAAAGCAGCTCCCCAAAAGAAAGTCCTCCAGAAGGAAGATGGTTTCCTCGCGTGGCTGCTGCCTCTTTACACAGTGACACGCACCACATGCATGTCCAGGTGAGCGTCCAGGTTTCCTATCAACAGCCGTTGCCATGAATTTATCAAACGTTTTGTTTCTACTTTTACCCCGTTCCCTCTTAGCCTCCGTGTCCTTCTGAGGCAATTGCAAAAGAGAAATCAAGGATTCTGTTTCTGACTCTTTCATTAGTTATTTATTTATATATGCTCTAAGGGGGAATATTGTGGAAAATATGAAAGCAATTCACACATCAATGTTTTAAGATCCCACGTATAAATGGGCCTCTATGAAAAAGCTCTTCCCATAGGCATTAATTAAAAAGCAGTAAGTTCGTTGCAGGGCATTTTTCTTCCATTTCCTTTCCTCTGTATCAGATGTTCTATTTTTCACTTTAATTTGATCATATCCCTCTCTGTCCAAAACCAAAAACAAAACAAATAAACAAAATACAGCACGGGAAGGCCAAGCACAACATTAACAAACGATTTGGAAAAGGCATTTTTCTTCCCCAAGAAAATCTGCTGCAGTCTTGGAAACATTGAAAGTAGAGCAGGCTGTGGATCCCTGAAATAGCAGATGAAGGTATTTGCGGAGACAGGCCACAGGAACCTGTGACAGATTAGCTTGGCCTCTACCTCCATGGTCGTTAGGAAGCATTTTTAGAGGCTGGTCATGATTAATGTTGGAAAACATTTTAGTGACACTACCTGGGTGTTTATCTCAGGCCTTGAGTTCAGAACCACAAAGAAGGAAGGAAAACACCAATGGAGCACCTGGTCTGTAGGGTGCTTTAGAATACAAGAAACCTCAGTGATCAATGTGGGCTTCATTCATATCAAATTTATCACAAAATTCATATTTGTTATAATACATTTAATAGGGAAGGTAAATAAAAACAATTACAATAAAAACATACATAAAAATGGACTCTAGGTCGGGTACAGTGGCTCATGCCTGTAATCCTCGCACTCTGGGAAGATGAGGCATGTGGATTGCCTAAGCTCATGAGATCAAGACCAGCCTGAGTCAGAGCAAGACCTCGTCTCTATTAAATAGCTGAGCCTTGTGGCAGGTGCCTGTAGTCTCAGCTACTCGAGAGGCTGAGCCAAGAGAATTGCTTAAGCCTGAGAGTTTGAGGTTGCTGTGAGCTATGACACCATGCCACTCTACTGAGAGTGACAAAGTGAGACTGCCTCAAAAAAAAAAAAAAAATGAACTCAAGGATGAGAGGGAATAAAAAGATTTTGTGCTAGATACTGGAGTGTTCAAGATGGAGTAAGTATGGCTCCTGTGAGCGTGCATAATGTCAGGGCCACGCAGCAGGTTCATGGTAGGGTGGAACAGGTCCCAGTGTGCCCAGCAGGCCTGAGGCTGCCAAGTACACAGCAGGTGCCATGCATTCCAGCTGAAGCATCTGCAAAGATCACATGACCATGAGGGCGCCCATGGAAAAGAAAGTTGAGGGATGAAGATGACAGGAGCAGGATGGAAGAAACGGGAGACACAGGCTTAGATCAATCAACCCCAAGGAAGGTTTCTGAGCAGGGCAGCTTGGGAGACTAGTCCAGTAGGAAACATTTCACTAAGTTTATCTAGATCAGTGCTTCCTAACTAGAGGCTACAATATACTGTAAAATATAAGAATGTGAGTGGAGAGGCTAGAAACACCTGAGGGGTTAAAATGCCCCTTTTCTTACTAGTTAGCTTATGCGAGGGTCCCGAGCAAGTGCCTCAAACTCTCGGGGCTTCAGATCTCTCTTCCTTAAATAGGGACAGCGACTGTACTTCTTATGCATTGAAGGATTAAAGGAAGGATTTAGTACGCTCCTCTGTGCGGAGGAGCACCTGTTAAGCAGGAGAGGGTCCCCTTTAGCACTCTCTGCTAACAGCTCTCCCCTGCCCCGTTCTGTGTGCATCTCAGCCCACAAGCTCAGCTTCAAGGTTGCCTCAGAGCGGCCATCCCCCCACCCCTCTCTGTGTCCGGGCCCATTATTCTCTACACCAGCTCATGGTCTAAATCTAATGAGCAATCACTGCACAAATATAGTACGTCCACTTTTTAAGTACATTTTGCATGCACCTTAAAGGCAGAATTACTGAAGTTATAAGATTTAAAATACACTTGAGAGAGGTGATGGATTGTTCACAGTAATGATTTTCTTCTAAGAAATACTATAATTACATGTATATGAAACCTGTATCTTCATATTTACTGATGCAAAACTGCCCTACACTTTCTTCCTTTCCCATCAACAGACACGAAATAAATAAAATGTGTCCACACATTATATAGGAATCAGCTGAATGCCAAGTCCCTCCTCTCCTGCACCCCTACAAACTCAGACCTCCCAGAGCAGCTTCCCGGTGCTGGGGAGTGCACACAACCCAGGGAATCTATTTCATCTAACCTGCATTTTGTTCTCTTATTATATACCCTCACTAACTCCGGAATTAAAACATGGTTCTTCCAATAATATGAAACCCACGGCATTTTAAAGGCATCACACTTCCCAGTTAGCAGGCTTTATCTCCCGGTTTATCCAGACCACTATCAATTTTGGCTTCCCACCAGACTTCTGATCAATTCCACACCCTCGTTAAGGCGTGCTTCTTATTCTTCCCCTCTACTCAGGTGTTCATTCCCTTGTTCTTTGTTCTTGTCCATTTCACACACAACTAGTCCCATTCATATGAAAGAAATCCAAGCCGGGTTTTATGCACAACTCTTTCCAATGGAAAGTCACTGTGTGCTTCCGGGTTCAGAGACACTAACTGCAGGCACGTGAACCCAGTCACCTGTCTAATTAGACAATAAGTTGTCTAATATTTCAAATCACCTCAGATACAGAACCAAATCATGACACAGCCGGAGACGTTTCTAGACACCCCAGAAATTACGTGACCTCTTGTGGAGTATTTCTCCACCCTGGGAGGCTCTGTTGGAGAGGCGAGAGGCTTCACAGGAAGCTTATTTCAAACTCAGTTATTGTTTAGGCCAAAAGCGTATTAATCAGAGTTAAAGTCATAAGCAACAGCAACCAACTCTAAGTAACTCCCATGCCACATGGGAAATCATCTTGGTGTGATCACAGGCTCCAAGCTCACTTCCAGGCCAGCTGTCCCAGAAGTTCAGAGCAGAAAAGACTCTCAGACCAAATTAAAGTCCCTGAATCCCATAATTCTTTGAAAATATTAAAAAACATAGTTTGAGAATAAAGTAACGAGATAAGAAAAATAAATGTATTTAAGATAGGATGCAAGCAAGATGGAAGGGCCTTGTGTCTAAATCTTAGAGTATGCAGTGTTGACATCTCTCTCCCCTCCAGCTGCATGGGCTCATCCTGCTGATGGTTCGCATCCAAGGACCAGAGCTGACATTTGTACAGGAGATCCACAGCAGAAGGTGCCCTAGGGTAATGACCCACACTTGCTCTTATTAGATAGACAGAGACAAGGTCCCCCGAACATAATTTTAGCTGAATTAGTCTGATAGACAACCACGGGGTCTGTGTTTTCTGGGCAGCTGAAGGTTATCAGTGAATTTAGAGCTCCCTGACTAGGGGCGCCGATGTTGTATTCAGGGTTTCCTGAAGAAGAGTTCACAACACTTGCTCTCACATATGTTTAGTGCCCAGGTGCCTCAGGAATATTGGCATCGCCTGGCCTGTATCCCCCTCTCTGTTGAAGACCATACACGTGCTTCACTTGCCAAGTCCTTATTGTTTCTTTGAAACACAATCTTATAACATACATTAAAATAAAAAATATACATACTATATACTCTTCAACCAAGAAATCCCACTCTTAGGAATCAAGTGCCAGAAATTAAGGATCTAAGCATCAGGATATATATTATGCTCACACACACACAAGGTAAGTAAGTACACAAAGACACACACATAGACCACTATTCAATGGATTACTATTTGCTGTCCCACACAGACACACTCAGCCACTCACACAGGAGCTCACATGCAAACCTAGAAAGGAAGTGTAGGAGAGTGTAGGAAAATTCTTAGCAGGAGAATGTCTGAACAAAGACTATTGCAGCAATATAAAATACTATGCATCCATAAAACATAAAAAATTATAATTATAAATATTAACTTTGAGAGGATTGTTATATGTTATTATTATTAAGTGATACAAACAATTTTGAGGGTGGAGGACAGCCACCACCTGCATCCATGTGAGACTATGAGCGCGTACCAGGGACACTAGAGAGGGTTTCACTGAAATGTTAGCAGTGCTCTGCGCCTCACACCTATTCACGTTGTCACAGTGTTATACAAGGGGAATGGATTGCATTTTTAATAAAATTTAAGGCTCGGCACCTGTAGCTCAAGCAGCTAAGGCACCAGCCACATACATTGGAGCTGGCAGATTCAAATCTGGCCCAGGTCGCCAAATGACACAACTATAACCAAAAAGTAGCCGGATGTTGTGGCAGGTGCCTGTAGTCCCAGCTACTTGGGAAGCTGATGCAAGAAAATTGCCTAAGCCCAAGAGCTGGAGGTTGCTGTGACCTGTGATGCCACAGCACTCTACCCAGGGTGACAGCTTGAGACTCTGTCTCAAAAAAATAAAATAAAATAAATAAATAAATAAAATAAAATAAAATAAAGTAAATTTTAATTTGAAAGCTATTTACATTTTTAAAAGGCATTGGTCTAACTATGCCTTATCTTTCTCATTTAAAAATATGCTACCATAATAACTTAGGGCTTTCATAAGGTGCTAGTCAGGGAAAAAAAGAAAAATTGCTAATGCCCATCATTTAAAAAAACTTTTTCAATAATTAATTAAAAATGAAAGCAAGGCATATTCTCATGTGCCTTCCAACTATTGTAAGAATACTACAAAGAAGACAGAAGTTTGGCTGTATGTTTAATAAAGAAAACAAATTACAGAGAAGGCTTTGCACTGGGACATTTGAATCTCAGTGGCAGCTGCCAAATTAAAAAAATAAATAAAGTGCTACAGATCAAGCTGCAACTGTATCCCTCTGCCCCACGCAGCAGCACGGCCCCAAAGCCACCATCAGGGCTGCCCCTCCTGTCTCTGAGCGTGGCCAGGCCTCTGGAATGAGAACACTAGGGGGCATGCAGACCAAGCTCAGAAACCCCACTGACCACCAGGGAAATGCTGTTAGGATCCCATGTTCCCCTCCCCCTCTGGGCTAAGGAGGCATTCTCTAACATGGACGGCTCCTTCCCAAGGAGATCAAAAAGTGCCTGTGAAACCACCAGGCAGGACTTTGAGAAACAGCAGCTACATCCTACAGGCTCCTGGGAAACAGCACGCAAAGCAGCGCTCCCTGTGGGTCAGATGCGACATGTTAACAGTGAACTCCCTTACTGCAGAGAGGAGACATAAAAAGAAGTCTATTTCTCATACACTGATTTTAGCAGAAGAGTCTCTCCTGACATGGTGAATTCTGTGAGAAAAGCTGTAACCAGCCGACCCCTTAACAGTTGTGCCCGTGTGCTGGGGAGCACCTGCTCGGGGATCTTGGCCCGGATTCTGGAGAAGCCCAGCACACCACAGGCTAGTGCTACCCCTTTGAAGTTGGGAGGTAACTGATGGCCTGCCAGTCCCTGTCAAGATACCTGTTTTAAGACTAAGTGGACCATTTATAATCAGTAGACCAGTAGCGTGTTCTGCCACAAGGCTGCATGTGACACGCTGTGTGTTCATAAGGACCTCCATAAGACTTTTGTAGTCAGTATTACGACAGAGGAATGGAGGGCTAACTCAGTTTTCTTTTGCTTTAATTTGTTTTGCATTTTGGCCTATCTGGGGTAAAAGCCCCAGTCTCTGATTTCAGAGCTTTCTGCTTGGTTTCAGTGGGTTGTATAACACCTTCTTCGGTCTCAATTGCATTTTGGAAATTGGCCTTGCAGCTCGGTGGACACTGTAAAAGTTCTCGTGGAACCTGTATTTTCTGCTGGCCAGACTTCTCAGGAACCCATGCCAATTGCTTTTCATCCTTGGTCCTTAGCCCAAACCATGCCGAGTCCACCTGGGAAGACTCTCAGAAACAGCTGTGCTGTGGCAGAGGGACAGCTGGTTCCCACCCGGTATGGGACACTGCTGTGCACACGGTGGCCCTCCTGCTGGCAGAGGCCGTGTTTCCTCCTTTCCTCTGACCCAGTCCAAGGGTCCTTCTTCCCTGGCCTGCTGCAGAGAGCTGGGGGGGGTTCTAGGGAGCACCTGTGCCTCTGATCCCATTTTAAAAGTGCCCTTGTTAGATAAAATGAATTGTGGAGAGAGAATTCAGAAGAGTGGTTACTTTAAGAGGTGCGGTAGAAGAGGGGGTGAGGGAACAGGTCTAAACTCTGACTAGCTGGGGATCATACAGGTATAAGAATGTCATTGAGCTGTACGCTGAAGCTTTCTGCCCCTTACTACACATCAGCAACAACCACCAAAGTGTCCCCTGCAACATCCATCACTACTTGCCCACTTAGCTCATCTCTACAGTTGCCATTGACTCAGTTCACTGATTTTGTGTCTGGGCCAAGGTGAGAGCCCATCTCTTCCACTATCACCACAGCAAAGTGGCAAATAGGTGTAGCTTGAATGAGTGGGACTGGGCTATTCGCATTTATTTTTTTGTCCCCTTCTTCCATTTTTTTTCCTTTGACAGAATAATTTCAGCAAGGAGACAGAGCTTTTTGTCATATTCTTGTTGTGTGAGTGTGCATGCACACGGGTGTGTACACGTGCCTGTGTAGTAGAGTCTGTGTCCTAGAAACATCTATTGCATGCCACAGCCGGGGGCCTTTGTGATATGTGGGAAATTTATCGCAACGGCACATTTGAAATGTTTTTTCCTGATTGTGATTCTCTGTGAACTTAGAGCTGCACTGAGGAAGTGACAAGGATAAAAGATTGCTACAGTGACCAACATGTTCTCCACAAATAAATATCTTCACTTTGTTGAAAGTTCGTAGAGGTCCAGCAGATACTGTAAACATAGATGAGGTCGGACAATTAAGTTTGCAAACTCATCCTAGAAACAGAACAGCATACCTCATTGCTGAATATCACCATGGTCACCAGACGGCCACCGGGAACGCTTCAAAGGTGACTGAAGTGATACTTGGCAAAGAGATATGTAGCCCTTTTTCTAAATTGAGATCTGAAACTTAACTGTCTGGTCTCGTACATCGTCACTTATACCATGAACTTTATTTAAATAATGCCAAATAGAATGGTCAGCCCAAAGACAAGCTTGAGAAAAGAGCCGTACACCGTGGCAATCTCTGCTGCAGCCAGCTGCAGCCGTTTGTGTCTGTTCCCGCCCTGTGCCCAGCATGCCTCGTTTCTGCTCTTTATTCCTCCACTCACTCTGCTTCTGTCTACAGCTTTGCCCGGAGAGGTCACTACTCACTAGAGGCAGGAAGGACCGTGACCCTATGAGCTTTCAGATATCACTCCCTGGCCTCTAGACACAGTGGGGAAAGTTCCATCCCCCTCCCACCAGGCAGCTTGGGGACGCGTGTCTGTGTAGAATTCCAGTCACTTTGTTATTGCTACCCACCTCAGGTACCTAGTCACCCACCTCTAGAGAATCCTTCAGAAGAAGAGGGTTTTGCATCCCTTGCATAGGATCACAAAGTTAATGGTTGATAATGGTAAATTTCAAGAATTATTTTTTAAAGATGACTCAATTATAATTTGAAATGCATTTGTTTGTGTCTTAAATTTAATCTATAATTAAATAACCATTATATCATTGGAAATATCCAAGTCAACTGAAACCCTGTGAAAACCATTTTTCATCTATTTCTAAAGCCTGTTGTTATTAGGTCATTTCTGCCAACTCCCACATCATATCTGACAAGTTACTATTGGCTATTCTGCTGATTTGAAGAAATAATTATAAAAAAGGATTTCTATAAATGCAAGGGTACTAGGGTAATATACATTTGCATTTCATTGACAAAATAGTATTTTCCACAACCATGTGGTTCCAGATCAATTTCCTGCCCAGAAACAGCCCTGTGCTCAGCTGTGAGATACAAGGGCTCAGTGTGTCTCTCACACAGGAGGCCACTGTGGTCCTCAGGAGAAGCATCGGTGGCCTTCTGGTGAACCCAGCCTGCAGCCTCTATGTCAAGGAACCCACTCGGGCCACACAAAGCTAGCTTTGGGCTGTCGAGACAATATGACAGTCTTCTGGCTTTGCATCCTTGCGGATATGAGGGTGAGGGAGACATTCCTGGCAGCAGACTACGAGTGGGTTCCTCTGCGCAAGAAATTTCCCTCCCTCCTGTTGCAGGGTAAAGGAAGGAGCTGCAACACAGAGCACTGAGAATTCCCCAGGAGGGGGCTTTCTCAACCACAGGGTCCGAGGTAGAGACTGAGCTGAGAAATTAACATGAAGAGTTTCTTGTGAAAAAGTCTTCTGAAAGCTAGAGACACAGACACCTCAGTACAGGTTGTACGGATAGGGTAGGTACTGCCCTGAACTGAATTCTTAAGAGGCTTTCTAAAATTTCAGGCCACAGGCCAAGCAAGGCGGCTCATGCCTGTAACCCCAGCAATTTGGGAGGCTGAAGCAGGTGGATTGCCCTGAGCTCACAGGTTTGAGACCAGCCTGAGCAAGAGTGAGACCTTATCTCTAAAAATAGCTGGGCATTGTGGTGGGCGCCTATAGTCTTAGCTACTTGGGAGGCTGAGATAAGAGAATAGCTTGAACCTAAGAGTTTGGGGTTGCTGTGACCTGTGACACCATAGCATTCTAACCAAGGGCAACAAAGTGAGACTCTGTCTCAAAGAAAAAAAAAAGATTTTAGGGCATATGTTTACACAATGAAAAGTAGTTAATCCTCTCATGACGCAATCTTGCAGGTGGTCTTTTGCTTATGAAAAAGGTGACCAGGGCAGAGGCACAAAATCCTAGAACAATCCACAAAGACAGAACCAAGCAGGTAACAAAGTTGCCTTGGGGGATGGAAGAGAAACGATTATAATTATAGCCTTCAGGGTAGATTCTCTGGGCTGGAGGGTAATTTCTAACTCTGCTAATATCCTATGTCTGCTCAACTACTGGATATTACTGGATATTACTGGATATTACTGGATGTCCCCAAACTAGTTTTCTGTCTATTCTGGCGAACATGCCAACCCAGCTAGCCACCGTAGGCGTGCTAAGCAGTGGGGGGTGGGCGGGGGGCTGAGGCCCGGGGCCCTGTTCCCTCTTGTCTTCTGGAATGTCTGCCTGCACTACATTTCTACCCACAACCTACTGTGTCAGTATAGGCTGGGAATGACTCAAACCTCGCTGTCTTGTAAGAATCAAAAATCTTTGCTTCCAAAATTCTCTCTTGCCAAAGTATACATCTTTGAAGGAATTCAGTAAAGCGACAAAGCAATAAATTGTGAAGCAAACAGCTTCAGTCCTAGTCCCAGACCTGTCACTATGGGCCATGTGACCAAGGCAAGCCCTGTCCATTTCGCATTTCTAGGCCTTGTGCTCATTAACCTTAAAACTTGGCTCAGGCTTGCATCTCTCCAGTAACACCCCACTCCCAGCTTCCATTTCTGCAATAATTAAGTAACTGCACTGTCTTCTTTTTCGACTATTCCTCTTCCTTCTTAGTTTAATAAAAACACATCAAAAATTTTTAAGACTGCAAATAGGCTCATTTCACTGAGCCAACCAGAATCCCCCAAACTGGTGTTACCGGTGTTGCCGGTAGAATTTTCTGGGACGACAGGGATGTTTTGCATGTGTCAGACACAATGAAAGCACAGCCACCAGTCCCAAGGGCCTGCTGAGCCCTTGCAGTGTGGTTACTGTGGCTGAGGAACTGGCTACTTCATTTTATTTAATTTCAATCATTTAAAATCTAAAGAGCCATATGTGGCTAGTGGCTAACATACGGGACACATATCAGATGACACCACTCCATACCAATTTTTGCTAATTAATGCAGATACCAAGTTCTAGTACTTTATTTGTCTTTCTATCAAACAAATCAAACATTCAACAAGCAAAAATTTATTGACTCTGTAACACGAGTCTTCTCAAGAACTTACAGTCTAGTGAAGTAATAACACACACACCACCCTCTGTCTCTCGATAGCACTTCTGAAATTCCCCTCTCCGAGCTTGCTGCTCTCCCTGACGCTCCTTCCATCCTTCGGGACCCCACTGCAGGGGAAGAATTCCCACCTGCTGTGAACACTCAGGCATCTGCATGTTTGGAGTGCAGTGGGCAGTCTTGAGAAGCACGTCTATAAATCTTGGAGAAACTTGAAGAAAAACTATTTTCTCTATTTTGTATCAGTACCAGTTTCTATCACCTAAGTGAGGGATTTGTTTCAAAACTCTCATACATAAAACTTATTACAAAAATAGTCAGGGTGCTGCTGACTACCTTGCTAGCTTGGTCTTCTGTCCTGACTAACCTTAATGAAGCTTCATCTCATCCAATAAAGGCAAAATTGACATCATTGTGAAACTTTTATTTGGCTCTGCTTCTGAACATATCAATTGATATTTTTCTAGATTTGTGATATTATTTAGCACATATGTTACCTAGATTCTATACTATGGCACATTTTGCAGGGTTACAGATTCCCTTCCCCCTAATCAAGTTCAATACAATACACAGCCATTTGAAAACGAGGCTTGCTAATCTTCGAAGTCTAACAGGTAAATCTGCAGTTTGTTTATGATAAGTGATGAACTAGAATCAGTCATAGAACCTAACAGTTGTACCAACACACCACCTCCTGAAACTGGCCCTTCAAAATCAGAGTTTTCTAAATAAAAGAAACATACATGCACAGCCAACACACCACTGCCAATTAAAACTAAAGTGATCTAAGATTCCTGTTGTCTAAGAAACCAGTAGGGAGGACGAGAGTTCAGGGTGAGAGGGTCGGACTCCAGCATTCTCTGCGACCTTCATTATAAGAGATTGGAAAGTCTTTTTCCTCTCCCTGGTGAGTAATAGCTTAGTCTAAATGACAGCAGCTCTGTGGCATCAGGGGACACATTCCAGCTAATTTTCAGCTCTTATTATCTTGATTCTACGAGGTGGAATTTAATAGATGGCTGGAACATTTATAACATGACATTTACCAAAGAATGTGTCAGTGGCATCCAGGGCCTCAACTAAGATGGAGCCTCCAAAACATAAATCAAAGAAAATATAAGAACATCTTAGAAGAGAAGAATGACAGTGATCCTGTACATTTAAAATATTTTAAATGCCTCTGGGGATCTACGGAGAAAGTAGTGTTAAAAATAATGATGTGCCAACTAAAGATATTCAGCTCCCCGCTAAGAGAAGAGGCAACGTAGCAGAATGAGAAAATCCTCAGATTTTTTCCAAAACACATGGAGTTCACACCACCTCCTACTGTTCCTGTGGAAATTCTCTCACACTCTGGGAACCTCGAAGGGTTTTTTCAGGTGTAAAGCAGCTACAGCGATGCCCACCTGGTCATATAAGTAACACAACTACATGAAAAGGCCCTTCACATTGCTAAGAGTCCTGCAGGTTTAGCTTTTGTCATGGAATTATTAAGTAAGAAGTTTTGATGGGGACACTGAGTATGACTTATAAACTGAAAGAAGTGCTGATCCCATACATAAATTTACACATTTAAAAATATAAATTTTTAACATACTTGATTATTTTTTGAGGAGTTTTGGGCTCATAGTAAAATTGAACAGGAAGCACAAAGAGTTTCCACCCACCTGCCCAAGGCATGCACAATTTTTGAAACTCCTCACCAACATTTTGTGTTAATGGTTTGTTCGTTGGAGATTAAATAGAGATAATTTATAAAGAGGATTTCTTTGTAGAACACCCCATGACAATGGTACACCCCTCTGTGCCTTAAATCAAGAGAAAAGGGTGTCAGTGAAATGACCTGAGAAGCTTGATGTGGCTCTTCTGAAGTTAAAGGGAGATGGTGTGTGCGGGTCTGCTCTGAGTCCCACTCTTTCTTGGTATTACTTATGATGGATCCCGCCTGTGATCCTAGAGTTTGTTAAAAAAAAAAAAAAAAAAAAAAAAATGTTTGCGAGTTCCCCACAGAAAATGAGAAAAGTTGCACTAAAACTATTACATATTCTGCCCAAGAAGACTTCCTGGAAGGCCGAGAAGCCTCCGATAGAGAAGATCTGGCTGGAGAGCCAGTGGAAAACGGACCCGGGAGAGAAACGTCACAGAGGAGACACAGCAGCTTATCCTTGGGGGTGAAGGTGAAATTCCCACGGTGGCCTCCAAGCAACCTAAGCGGGGACCAATTTGATAAAGTCTGTTTTTCTCACCAGCCTGACCCGAGAGCTTAAATACATCCCACAACAGTATCAGCCACATGAGAATGTTCCTGTTCCCTCCCCTTCGGCTTTCTCAACTTGCTTCAACACTGAAGCGCGGCAGACAGTAGAGGGTGATAGGGCACAGTGGGGAGCAAGCTAAGGCGAGGGGGGCGGGTGCCGCCCACACACCACCGCACTAGAGGATGCCGCCCACCTCGCCAAAGGATGGCCCCTTACCACAGCACCCCTCCAGACGTCTGACCTCACCCCCCGACCCCTTGGTTCCCGTTGTGTGTTTTCTTTCCCACAGTCCATCTCCAGAAGGATGCTCCCCACACTGCGTACCTCTGGGAAGTGCCAGCCCCACACACGCCTAGCAGGAGTACAAGGTTTTTACTTGTTTTTTTGTTTGGTTGGTTGTTTTCATGAGATTAGACGCATATTTACTGAATTAAGACTATATTTGAAATTTAAAGTTATGGATTTGACTCTGGTAGAACCTACTCTCCTATCCAGAGCATACAGAAATTGACCTCAGGAGGGGAGGCAAAAGAATCCTCAGTAAAAGGAATGACCTCTGTGCACAGATTCCTCATGATGTGTACAAAGGTGCAGGGGACGGACCAACGCCAAGCAGATACGGTTAAAGCAGGTCTCTGATACAGGGGCGCATTTAGACTGGTTACCTCCAAAGCCACTCCCATTCTTGACTGTGGGTAGCCGAGGTGTACAATGATGCTGATGGCGTTATTCATTCACTCCACAAAACATCTTAAATGTCTACATGTATCAGGCACCGTACTAAGTACAGAAGCCTGCTCCCTGCCCCAAGGAACGGGATAGTAATGGAACAGAGAACAGAGGGACCCATAGAGCCTCTTAGATTTTTGGTCATACTCTATGTATGTTGTGAACGTGTATATTTTATCTTCCTTATATCTGTTTATGCAAAGTTCATCTATTTATGGTGACTTTATACAACTTACAGGTTACATAACATTTGTTTGTACTGAGCTTTACCTAAATTACTTTAAATAAAGAAATCCTATTCAGAGACAAAGAATAGCATGGCTCTCCTTGGCTTTAGTATACGGAGTACAGGGAAAGGAGAGTTTGTTTGTCCAGACCTGATGCTGCCAGCTCTAAAGTACGCCCGCATCTGATCATTTTATTGTAGGTTACTTCCTAAGCAGTAGGCCTGTTTATGCTTTTTAGAAATCTTTGTAACACATTAAAAATTCCCTAACATTCTGACATTAGACAGAAGTATAACAATTTGAAACGAGCTGCGAGAACACCTGTTCAACTGCACTAACCAGTGACTCTGAGATGTGACCAGCTCATGCAGAGCGCAGGCCGGAGGCCTGGGCTGCCTCAGTCTTGTCCCCGACAACAAACCAGTCTGGAGAACTAGCCACTTAAAAAGTCATAATCTGTAAGGGTTTCTCCTTTAATTTTCATTATTTCCCTTTCCCAAGAACATCAGTACTCTTCCATTTCCTCTAACTCTATGCTTTACTTCTTATCCAATTCCTGGATCTTAATCCCACTTCAGGAAATGTGGTCCAGTAAATTTTACTCTTTTCAGGAAAAGGTTGCTGAGTGAGTCTCAATTCTCCCTGAGTCTTAGTAAGAAAACTAATGTAACTCAAGACGAGTGTTTTCAATAAGAATCTAAGCTTCAGCTCCCCTGATTTAAGTCTCAGTTTGGTTTCTTTCCCATTGTGTGACCCAAGTGAAGTCAATTAACCTCTCCATTTCTCATCCTGCTGTAATGACACATTTATGCAGGTAGCTTGATATTCCCAAACGGAAGACGAAATGTCCATGGAAGTGAAGGTGCATCCATAAAATAATGAAAAAACACATCACAACCCTGGTCTGCACTCTTGTTGCCTAATTCCAAAGGAGCATTTTCAGTGTGATTTCCCTGCGCTACACATTTCATTAGCGCTGGGTAATACACTTATACTTACTTTACAAAGCATTGACAAAGGATTGACTCTGGAGGAAAACCAGAGGACTGAATTCTACTTACGCCTCCCCAGGGAGGGTTTTGAGTCATTTACTTCTTAAGCAAAGAACAAATAAATTAACTCACTGCCCTAAAGATCTGTTTTTCTTTATTTCCATGATTCTTGATAAAGCTTCTAAGTGGTCAAATGAATAATATGAGTATTTCAATTTCATTCTGTAGAGAATCTGGGAGTTACATCTACGTGTAGAAACAACCACTGAATAAAAGTGGCATTTCACACCCAAAAACAATTTCAAGGTTGGTCAAATTTCTGGTGAAGGCACAGTGACGCATATACCACAGCGTGATTTCCACTCAATAGTCAAATTGATGAGTTCGTGAAAATGATCTAAAAGGAATGCCATTTACAAGTATAGCAGCCACTGGCCACTGCCCACCTGAGGTCCAGCTCATCCTCACTCCTTATTAACAGGACTCTAATTTTGATTGACAGTGCAAAGCAGATCAAACTAGGGAATAAAATAGGAGGGGTCTAAGCCAATCATAGCTATTCTATTCCCTTTGGGCAAACACTTGCTTTTCAACTCCCTTTGTAACTGTCAGTTATATGACCCATTTATGAACAATGAAGTTGCGAGGAAAATCCTACTAGGAGGCTTCTAATAATTATTTTTGAACAAATAAAAGACACTGGTGCTCTTCCCACCAGCACCCTGCCCTGCACGCAGAATTGGGGCCTTGAGGCCCTGTGCTATGCCATGAAGGATGGTAGATAGCAAATCAGGAATAGACCAGTCAGTGGCTGAGACGACAACATCCTTCTGGGCTTTCCTCTGCTACCTGAATGCTCCATCACTGTCAACAGACAGCACCCCAAACCCATACACAAAGAAACTCAGACTTTAAGCAGGATACAGGCAACTGTGATGTAGAATGGAACAACAAAACTTTAGAAAACTTTATCTTTTCCTTTATGCTTTATAAATATTTTACATTGTAATTTTGTCAAACATTCTATGTAGCTTCAACAAATATTTCTCTTATAAATGTTTTAAATGCATCATCCTGCACAACCACAATGAATAAAATTCTAGATAGCTCAACCAATTTCTAGTGCAATAAATTAATGACCAGATGGAGTTGGAACATATTTTTCTTAGTAAAGTATCTCAAGAATGGAAGAAAAAGTATCCAATGTACTCAGCCCTACTCTGAAACTAATTTATGGCTTTCATATGAAAAGCTATAACCCAGTTATAACCTAAGAATATGGGGAGGGGGGAAAGGGAGGAGAAGGAGGGGGGAGGATGGGCGGAGGGAGGGTGATTGGTGGGATTACACCTGCGGTGCATCTTACAAGGATACATGTGAAACTCAGTAAATGTAGAATATAAATGTCTTAACACAGTAACTAAGAAAATGCCAGGAAGGCTACGTTAACCAGTGTGATGAAAATGTGTCAAACAGTCTATAAAAACAGTGTATGGTGCCCCATGATCGCATTAATGTACACAGCTATGATTTAATTTAAAAAAGTAATTAATTAATGACCATGTGTCACTAGTAACTGACAGACTATATAAAATATTCAATATCTTTTATATGAAAAGTACATAACATTGGCTCTGTGTACCTCATAGCCATAATGAGACATATATACAAAATTTTAAAAGCACTATTTAAATATAATAACAACTAAATAATATATTTAGGTAAAGTACGGAGCTTAGATCCTAGTTTATAGTAAACATTAAATAAATTATAGTTATTACTAGTACTCATATTCTCATAGTATACAAACAATAAAACCATATATTTTGGAAGTCATGCAATAATGAATTTATCTTTTAAAATACATACACATACTTTTTCAAAGTAACATGGTTCAAACTTCCCGCCAACAATTCTGAGCATTTCACCTTCGCAGCATGGGTCAGGAGCCCAGCTGGGTATCAAAGAAAAAATAGTGAGATTCTATTTATGGCAAAGTGCAAGGCGACTGCCTGCCTGATGGACACGTCTACCCAGAGGCCTCACGGTGCTGGACTTGGGCTCTAGAGGCATGCATGCAGGAGCCTGCATCTGCAACATTGATTTCTCTTTCTCTCTCTTTTTTGCTTAAAGAGTTGTAAGTAAAATCATTACTTTGAAAAAGCCACAAGTGTACAGAGGGTCCCCCACATAAAGAATCAAGGGAAGACCAGCGTGGTCTGAAGGAAAATAATGAACCAAGTCAAAAAGTCAGTGAGTTATCAACACTGACCAACACTTCTTCAGACTTTAATTAATTCAAATTTCTCCAGTGAATAACAGATGACAAAAGAAATTTTAGTAGAATAGATTAGGCATAGAACAAAGGTTCTCAAAGTAAGAATTTCTTGACAAAGACAAGTAATACCATGAACTGGCTAAAACTGCCTATATTGAATACCATTTTGCTTATTTCATTAAAAATTTATACTTACATACATTTTGCTTATTTCCTAAATAATTTTACATTTATTTTAATAGGTGACTTTATAATTTTTATTTTTTGTTCATTAAGTATTAAATGTTTATATTAAAGTAACATAACACAACCAAACATAACTAGTGGTTTGTCTGTCTAATGAGAAGTTCCCCTTTCGATTTACTGATGATCATAGGTTCTCCATCTAGCAGAGGTATGATTGTGGTTCACATGGCTGTGGGTGGGGATGCTGGCATCTCCCAGGTCCCCCCATCACTGTTCCCCATGGGACCACTACAGTGCCCGTCAGCCCCAGCCATCCCATCTGCAAGCCTCACCTTGCCTCCCAGGCCCAGCCCCAGCCTGGCTGCATGGCATTACTGGAAGACATTGGGGGGCCTCCCTGCTCTCAGCTCTGAGAATTGCTATACAAGTATCCCAACAAAGAGGGAAGGCAATGATCAAATAAAGTGTAGGATGTTGAGTTCATTTTCAATGTCAGATAAAAAATTTTTTAATTAAAAAACATTAGGATAGTTATGTTCTGTGCAATATCTGGAACCTACTGAACCTAAGAAGTATATTTATCTGGTTTATCTGAAATTCAACTTTAGCAGCAGTCCTTGTCTGTTTCCACGCTAAATCCGGCGGTCCCAGCCAGGATCCTCACTGGGCTTCCCTCCCGCCCAGTGTGAAGGTTCCCACACAGACTCTGACACAGTCTCTGCTCAGGCAACTGTTCACTCTCACTGTCCCCTGAGTCACTCTGTCCTCTCCCTCCTCTTCTCAGCTATGGCTCTCCTCCCCCCAGAGCCTCAACTGAACATTGTACCAATCTTCGAGAGATGCAAAATGACGCAAAATAACTTGTAGTGACTCTTCCATTTTACTCTGAAAACTCTGAAGCACTTGACAGTCTGATCTACACCAAGCAAAAGAGGGGACTAATGCTACATAGGCAGAAATATCCTATGGTAAAACTACAAATGCACTTGCAGATATTCTAAGACTTTAATTTATCACATAGATGTGAGAATATATTTGATAATAAGAGAAGTAAGTAGACTCCTGACCAACAATTAATCCTGTAACAAATATTAAGTTTAGGAATGATTATACATATAGCCTATAATTCTTAATAAATTTCCTCACATAAATTATCCCTAATCTGTAAACCAATTTTAAACAAAATCCATCATGCCAGGCACTTCACATCTTATTCTATTTATTGCACTATTTCTCATCAGAAACCTTTTAGCTTTAATGCTATTCCATGGCAGAGTATCTCATTAGAGCGGCAAAGATAAAGTTCTTCTTGAGATAAAGTAACTATAGAGATTGTAGGGGGAAAAAATCATCCAAAGTTCTTGGCTCTAGTAATCTCCTGGCTTTGAATTCATTTTTTGCCTAATAAATTGAGTATAAACAAAAAGATGTAAGCAGCGGATAACCCTGGTCACTTAGGGTTTGTGCTGGGGGGATTAACAATTTGTAAACTTAACTGGAACTGAGGCATCCTAGGGGACTCTGCTCCCAGAAAAACATTCCCAGACAAAACGTTGTCTGTACTCTCAGCTCACTTCCATGTCCCTCCTATCTTCCAATTATTATTATAGTTCCACCATATCATGAACCTTAGTGGCTCATATTATTACAGTCAATAAACCATTTCACTCTAAAAATATCCTTTCATCTAAAAGTACATAAGCTTATTTTCTGTTTAAAACCATTTCACTCTAAAAATATCCTTTCATCTAAAAGTACATAAGTTTATTTTCTGTTTAAAAAAACTAGTCAGTTTCTTCCTATGACAGGAGCTTTGTTTCCTCAAGGAGGCACCAGTCACTTAGCATGTGGGCTCTGACCAGGCAGTGACAGAGGAAGAGACAGGACACCAAGGCCATGATGAGGAGAGAACGGTCAGCACTCAGTGAGAACAAGCCCGCTGGGCAGAGGGGGCAGCACTCCTAGACCTGTTCCCGGCAACAGAAGCTCCTCAACAGCATCTAGTTTAACAAAACTCATCAGGCCAGTCAAAAGGTTAACAAGTCATACAGTTAGTAAAATCTGACAGCGATTTTACTCACATAAATAAATAAAATCCTAGGTGCTAGGGAAATCTTTAAGGGAAACAGTGACATGGGCTGTTTTAAACGATCAACTTCATCGTTCAGGAACACAGTCAGAGACACACGAGAACTTACAGTGGCACCTGCCTTCTGTGTCTGACCCGCCTCATGTCTGCGCAGACCTCAGTGGATAATCTTTGAACAGCCAGCGGAGGCCCGAATGCTCGCCTTGTTTTCTCAGTCAGCCAGGGCTCACTGTTCTCTGGTATGTATTCGTGTTATTAAACAGTGTTTTGGTCTAGTCAAAGCCCTGGTCATGGTCACCCTGGGAAAAAGAGGATTTTTTGATTTGGAAATGGAAGAAAATGTGGTGTCTGAGAGTCATGATTCTCAATTTCCTCCCAAGGTTAGGTCAAAACTTGGGGCCTCAGTTCCTTGTGTATAACGTCAGGACAAAGAGGGCTGCACATCCTTCTGATGCGTATCTGACTGCGTGTGAAATATAATTAACTGGAGAGTCGTGTAGGAGAGGCAGCTCATCACTGTGTGCAAACTTTAAAGACTGGTGAGGAAATGATGGGATTATGAACAACTCCCTCCCCCCAAAAAAATAATTTAGGAGGTCACCACTAAGGCTCATGATATGGTGGAACTTGTCGCAGACTGATTTCCCCAGACAAAAACAAATAAAATCATGTTTTCAAAAATAACCCTGGTTAGACCAGGAGTGGTGGCTCACACCTCTAATCCTAGCACTCTGGGAGACCGAGGCGGGTGGAACTCCTGAGCTCACGGGTTCGAGAACAGCCTGCGCAAGCACAAGAACTCCCATCTATAAAAAATAACCGGGCATTGTGGCGGGCGCCTGTAGTCCCAGCTACTTGGGGGGCTGAGGCAAGAGAATCACTTGAGCCTGAGAGTTTGCGGTTGCTGTGAGCTGTGATGCCATGGTACTCTACCGGGGGCAACATAGTGAGACTCTATCTCAAAAAAAAGAAAAGAAAAGAAAAGAAAAGAAAAGAAAAGAAAAGAAAAGAAAAGAAAAGAAAAGAAAAGAAAAGAAAAGAAAAAGTAAATAACCCTGATGGCTAAATAGATCCCAAGTTTTCACCTTATGCATAAAAATCTCCTTGTGAAATTCAGATGAATCACCTGCTGCTCAGGTGACCAGGAAAACTGGTCAGTCACACAAGAACTCATATTGTCATTTTTTCCTAAACAGAGAAAATTATGTAAGTTACCAATTTTTTTTTACAAATTTCTAGAAAATGAAACTCCAGGGTTACTTGTTCTCTACACAGAAAGTGTTCCCCTTGGCAAAGCTGTGCATCTGCTCACGGTGGCCCAGCCCGGACTTGCAGGCTCCAGCAGGGGCTGGCCAGCCGCTCCGCAGAGACACTGCGGCTCTACGCATGCAGATTTTTGCTATTAATAAAAAAAATTGAAATGCCTGGTCTTCTCATCTGCTGTGTACTAGCTATGCTACATCTAATAACTGTACTAAATTATGGATTAAATAAATTATCTTTTAATTATCTTTTACTTCATTGGTCTCTAAGGTCTCAAGCGTATTTTTCCTGAGAGTAGTTTTGAGTGATATTTTAAGGACAAGAGAAGTAGTGAGATAACAGGACACTGATTGCCAGATTTGTACAGTAAGCACTATATTCTAGAAATGGCCAGGGCTTTGGAAAAATAGAAGATTTTTTACTCTTGGCTTCAATATCTATTAATTGAGTAACTTTGGACTCATCACTTAACCTCAAAGAATCTCTTTGTTAAAAACACAGAATAATAATACCTACTTTGCAGGTCTATCATGAAAATTAGAGAAAAATAACAAATAGAGGAAAATAAATGTGAGGAAAAAATCAATAAATTATAACAAAAATGTGATAATTGCTACGATCAATATGATTATAAAATGACAGAATTTCTAAAGGCTGTGGGATTCTCAGCCTCTGAAGATTCTGATACAGATGCGTTCAATCAACATCACTGGATTAGCGCCCTTCTCTGGGCAAGATTCTGTATGAGGTGTTAAAAATAAGCTGGACCCCCAAACTGACGAGCTACAGGACCTTCCCAGGCTCACAGACCCTTAGACAAGAGAACGGGCACTTAGACAAGAGAACGGATGTGACGCAGAGACAGTGCCGCCTGTGACACTGTGGCTGGAGTTTGGGTCTCTCGGGGTAGAGAACAGTGATGGGAGAAGCCAGATAGCCTCAGAAAAGCTGAAGATCAAGGTCAATGCTATGCGGAGAAGAAAATGGTACAGAGGAAATGAAAAGTTTGCATCTAAATATCAAAGTTGGAGCAGTTCTGGGAGACGACAGACTCCCAGGTGTCACGTGAGTGGAGCCCGGACCACTGGCTGGATCAACCACATCATCCCCTGAGAAGGTGCCAGGCCAGGCGACCAGGGAGGCGGGGCCTCATCACAGAGCCCTGTGCTGACGTGGGGACGACGGAGCCTCCTGGCAGCAGGAGTGGAGGCAGGGCTGCTTTGGCTTCTCTGGAAGGAATCAGCCAAAGCCTGGACTGATTTCATGCTGAAGCACAGACAACATATATGTCTATGATAATTAATTATTATTAATTCTCATATATACACACATATGTACAAATAATAATAAAATAATAACCCTAATAAAGCGTTTAACATTTCTAAGTATTTATGTTGTAATTACTGTCCTAATTACTCTTCATGCATGAACTAACCTTCACAACAACTAAAAGACATATACTATTATACCAGTGAAGAGATATCCCCAGGTTGGCCTAGGTAGGAAACAGGGAAGTCAGATTTAAAGGGGCAGACCGGCTCCAGAGTCACCATACCAAATTCTGCCAAACACCTGATAGCAATTTACCATTCAGTCCCAGTAACACTCCACGTCGATTTGGTGCATTTTAGACAGATGCTGCAGGTTGTTTTTCCCTCCCCCCCAGCTTGCCCACACACATATTTTCCTCCATAGTGCATATTTTTAAATGAGAAATTTCATATAAAATTCCAGATTTATGATTTCTCTGAATCAAAAAACAAAAAAGATCCAGCCACAGCAAGTCTCCACTTAGCACTTGGCAACCACTGGCTGAAGCTATTATACTTCTATACCTGGGCTTAGCCTCAACCTTCACCTACAGTTCTCCCCAGCTCTTACTGCCTATATCAGGCCTAATATTTTATCACCTGTTTGATCACTGTGGACATCTGCATATGTGACCATTATTGTACATATATGTGTGTAGTAAAAAGGATAAAAAAAACTGTAGAGCATAAAAGTTTAGGCTAGACAGTCTAGGTTCAAACCCTAAGTCCACATTCATAAGCTCTTGTGTTCTTAGGCAAATGCCTAATCTCATTAAGCCGCATTTTTCTCAAATCCAATATAGGGCTACTAATACTGCTTGATTCAGACTGTTTCTATGAAATAATTAAACAAGATAATGTCTGAAAAGAATTTTCTTGGAAGTCAATAATAATTTGTTACTGCTGTTTCCGCTGAGGACACACAAGGTTGGTATAAATAGGTCAGGTCCATCACCTAAGCAGCCAGAACTTGAGTGCAGATCATGATAGAAGAGGCTGCACCTTGTATGGGAAAAGGCAGAGGGAGGGACTGGTTGAGACTGGGCATAAGCTCACCAGGGAAAATCTCTGCCCTGCCCATTGGTGCCCTTCAAAAAGCATCCACCCAAACTGGTTCAGATGAACTGTCTGGCTTGTAAGTGGGTTTCCCTATACAGATGAAATGTTGTGTCGTAGTAAAATGTGGAATCAGAGAAATGTAAATCAAAACTACTCTGAGATCTCACCTAACTCCAGTAATATAAGCCCACATCACAAAGTCCCAAATCTGCAGATGCTGGTGTGGATGTGGAGAGAAGGGAACACTTCTACACTGCTGGGGGGACTGCAAACCAATACAACATCTATGGAAAGAAGTATGGAGAATTCTCAAAGAACTAAAAGTCAACCTTCTGTTTGATCCCACAATTCCATTACTAGATATCTACCCAGAAAAACAAGGATATTTATTTGTACCTGATTGTTTACTACAGCTCAAATCATAATTGCCGAGTCATGGAAGCAACCCAAGTGCCCATCAACCCATGAATAGATTAACAAACTGTGGCATATGTGTACCACGGAAAACTAGCCATAAAAAAGATGGAGATTTTATGTATTTTGTGTTTATCTGGATGGAGCTGAAACACATTCTTCTTAGTAAAGTATCTTAAGAATGGAAAAAAAAAATCCAATGTACTCAATACTAATATGAAACTATTATAAATTATCAATAATTACACACCCACATGAATGATAAAACACAAATATAGTCTAGCAAGGGGAGGGGAGAGAGGAAGAGGCCAGTGGGGAGGAGGGAGGATGATTGGTGAGATCTCGCCTAACGTGCACAACGTAAGGGTGTTCTACAACTTGAACTTTACCTTGGACGTAAGAACAATGTAACCTAAAATTTGTACCCTCATATTAATTTGAAATTTAAAAAAAAGATAATATTAAATCACAGCTCTTAGTAATCCTGCCACTTTCTCAGGCCAAGTCAACAGATCCCTGATTGCCTGACTGCTCCTTCAGTAGACACGCCCTCCGAGTTCTTTCATGACGTTCCGTTCTCCAGGGCTGCCACCTTGACCCAGGCCCTCTCTGCTCCTCACCTATACAGAGTTCAGCATGTGAACTATTTCTGACTAGCCTTTTCACCTTCCATCTATCACCAACTCCAATACTAATGGCAAACTGGACAGTTCTAAAACAGCATTTTACACATCCCCTGTATGACTTTGCCTTGGTCTTCCCTTGCCTGCAGGCAGACTCTGAATGCTCCAGCCACCTCTGGAATTATCACATGGAGCCCCTGACTGGCAAGGACTTTGTCACTGGGCCTCCTTGTCTGTGCCCTCACATCTGTGCCGACCTAATGCTCTCCACACATACATGGTCACATCCACATACATCCAGTCAAATCCTGCATGGCCAGCACACTGGGGCCAGGAGATGACGGTTCCTATGCTTCATGCCAGGAGTCAGCAGACTGTTCCTCCCAAGGACCAGACAGTAAATGCTTCAGGCTTTGTGGACCATCTAGCCCGGGGCGGCCACTTGCCTCTGCCTTCATGGCCTGAAAGCAGCCACGACGACATGTACAGAAGCGAGTGGGGCTGGGTTCCAGCAACACTTCACTGCGGACACTGGAGTCCACATTTCATACCATGTTCACAGGTTATGCACTATGATTCATCTTTTGGTTTTCTCATCCATTTCAAAATGTAAGCCCACTCTTAGCTCGATGACTGTGTAAGAATCAGCAGCAGAGCACAGCAGACTCAGGGCTGACCCTGGCTTTACAGGCATCCACCTGCTAATCCACAAACCTGCTTTTCACTTTTTTAAAACTGATATGTATTTTAAAGTATACTCCAACTTACTGGTGATTATAGTTACACTTGTGCTACCAAATTCTGTTCATCCTAATGATATAACCATCCCTGTTAACCATCCCCACTTTAACTGCCGGTGGTGATGGGCACCCCAATTACCAAGGTTTGATCAGCTTAGACTTCATGCCTGTATCAAAACACCGATCAAGATATACAATTATTACGTACCCATAATAATTTTGTATAATAATAAATTTAATTTATTTAATCAATAAATAAATAAAATTGAGGGGTCACTTACATTAAGCAACCATAAGCACACCAATCTTAGATGACAATCCAATGAATGCCGATATATGTATAGGAAACCATGCTACCATCACACAGATCAAGGCAGAGGATGGTTCCAGGGGCCTGAAAGTCTCCTTCTAAAATATCCCCCATAAAAGCCTGACTTGTATTTTCTTTTCTTTCTTTTTTTTTTTTTTTTATTATCAAAGCAGTCACTCTACCTCCCTTCAGTATGACTGTTTTTAAAAAATGAGGGAATGATGCTGTACTACCTAAATTTTTACAGAGTACAAAGAAATCTAAAAAACAAAGGTGCATTTTTCAAATCAAATTTCAGTTTCATGAGCCATCCTCATGGAGAAAAAGCCTTCCACTCCCAGTGATGGGTGATATATGGTTAGAAACTCAACGGCACCTCCATGAACATACACCGGTATTCCTCAGCAGTCTCATGCTGACGCTGCCTTCCCTTACCTGGGCCAAGGTGAGTGTTGCTTGTTTGCAGGTGTTGCACTGGACCCTGAGTTTTCCTGGCTGTACTCTGTGACATGGGCCTTTGCAGTAAACATAAAAGCTGTTGTAGACTGGTCTGCCTGCAGGGGAAAAGCACAAGTAGCCAATTAATGCTGAATCCAAAAGCAGACAAGAAACTCTCTCTACAAACTTCTTAGAGGAAAATTTTAAAACTAACTCCTCAGACATTTGGAAACATTAGTGGAATAAGTATTCTAATGAGAACACAACAATTTAATTTAGAAAATCTAGTTTTATGCTCCAAAGAGTGAAATTTTTTCTTTTACGTGCCAACAGCCCTGTAACTTACTCAGCAAAATAAGCAAATTGCTGCCAAGTGCACTGGCCAAGTGTGTTTGTAGCAGTGAAATCAAATGCACTCTAAAATTTAGAGGCTATTGGAAATTTGGAGACTACTGCTCCTGAATTCTGTTTCATGCTCTATATACAGTTTTGAAGACTCAAACATTTTTCCTTTTAAAATCTTATCCACAAAGATAAACCAGCCCGTTCCTCATGATATGAATGATACAATCACAGTTCGCTGGGTTTCCAGGGATGACTTTCCAACACACATTCACACACAGAATGAGATAAGACCCTATCCCACAGGAGTGTAACAGGCCCACAGCCATGTGTGGAAGTAGAGCTTTGAATTTCATTAATAGTCTCTTGAGACAAATATCATTCAATTAATACATTTTCCAGAAGAAAAAATGAACAAAACTATCAATTCAGTAATTCAACATCTTAGATTATTTCTCTCAAATGTTACCACATAGGGATGGTGTGTGCTACTCAGTAAATTAGAGGAATATTTTTGAATGATCTCACATTTCCATGTCTGCAAAGAACTACTTTATTCAGAAGCTCTTAGCAGTAATGTAACCACCTTTCTGAATTTCTAAGTTTCTAAAATTACTAATAGTTCTTTGTTTTAATTCTTACCTTTCTGAGTGGGGGTAACGTAACAGGTTATGGCAGAAAAGTTTGCTTAAAACTTTACTATTATCATCAGAGTCTTCTAAAGCAATAATGAGTATTAAGTATTTTTAATTATTATGAATGAAAACTTCAGCCTTTCAAATGCTGTTAGTACAAAGAATAATGAGAAAATGAGAGATCTCACATCTTATGCAGCTCCATATGTTTCAGTAATTTGCAAAAAGAGCCTTTGTAAACTTATTGGATCATCATTTGTTTGGCTGTCTTTACTAATTTTATAGGTGACAATACTTTGGAAGATGTGAAGCATAATAAAGATGTCAAAAAAAAATTTTTTTTTTTTTTTTTTTTCAGTTTCTGGCCAGGGCTGGGTTTGAACTCGCCACCTCAGGCCTGGGGCCGGTGCCCTACTCCTTTGAGCCACAGGCACTGCCCAAAGATGTCAAGTTTTTTAATCTTATCATTTATTTGCAATATATATTATAATTGTTAATCTCTAAATATTTAGCTCCCAGGGTGAAAGAAGAGACAAAATATAAATATATGTTTATAGAGATGTAAAACTACACTTACTGGCATCTCTTTGTAGCTTTAATGCCTGAATATATAAGATATTCAACTGTATACATATCACATTATTATTAGCAAACATACTAATTACATAACACATTCTTAAGGTTTAAGTAAAATATAAACACAACAAAGCATGGATTAATGTTATACAAATATTTGAAACATAATAACTGACAGACTATCAAAAGATCATAAGAACTGTTACAATTGCAATGTGTACTAAGAAAAGCTTAGTGAAGGAGGCAGGGACCTTTACTGTTAGAACCTTTATCAGCAATATGAACAGATTTAATTTCACAATTTTTATAACCTACTGTAAAGGTTAAACAATAAAAAGGAAGGGAAAAAAGAAAAGCAAAAGCTTCCCAAGGGGAGTCAGGGTTACAAAGACACTGGCATTCTTGAAAGAGCATATTAGCAACAATTTTATTAGATTAGAAGCATCTCTGAAAGGCAGGAAACTAAATGACTCTTCTCTCTCCCTTAGGGCAACGGGGATGTTTGCAATATTGTTTCAGCTAATGATACATCAAGGCAGAATTTGCAGACTGGGAAACCCTTCTACCTTGGAATGGTACAACCTTCACTGTAGTCCTTGAGAAGTTATTCTGAAAATACTGCATGCCAATGTCTGTGCCCTAGAAGCATATGAGATGACATGCAATCTATTACACATTGCTTCCCGGAGCCAGCTGCAAGTTGGGAATTAATAGCCAGTCTAAGGAAGATCAAGGTCAGGCCAGTCCCGGCTGCAGCACATTTCAAGCTGTTGGCTCCACTTGGTCAAGCAGCTGGGGCTTCAGGTAAATCTTGAGAGCCCCTTTCAGAAGGGCTTCCTACTTATTTGGCTTCGTAACACAATTAAAAGTTGGCAAGCTTCTCTGTGTCATGCTGGGCCTGGACAGGAATAAGAAGAAATAATGTAACTGCCCTGACAATCTTCTGGGCACTGTTCCTATTGGCCTGGCTGAAGGGTCTAAGGGAGAAACTCTTGAATATGATGGACTCATAACTCCTCAAGAAATTTCAAGACAGGCTCAGTGCCCCTAGCACAATGGTTATGGTGCCAGCCACATACACCGAGGGTGGCGGGTTCGAACCCAGCCCAGGCCAGCTAAACAACTGCAACAAAAAAATAGCCAGTCATTGTGGTGGGTGCCTGTAGTCCCAGCTACTTGGGAGACTGAGGCAAGAGAATCGTGTAAGCCCAATAGTTTGAGGTTGTTGTGAGCTGTGACACCACAGCACTCTACCAAGGGCGACATAGTGAGACTCTGTCCAAAAAAAATAAAAAGGAAAGAAGGAAGGAAGGGAAGGAGGGAGGGAGGGACAAATTCAAGGATGACCTAAGACTTCTCTACACAAATAGCTGTCCCTAGTCAGTAATACAAAGTCTCCCCCTTTCACTTCATTTTGTCCATAAAATCCTTTTTCTCTCCTAACCAACTCTTATATATGGCAGTCTTCATTGTCCAAATTACTCAAAGAAGCTTACCTTTGAGTTTTTGAGATTTTTCTTCTTTTATCTAAGTTTTAAAATCTAGGAAACTATTTCAAAAATGGCACAAATCTTCTCCCTCACTGTAATTCATCACTTGTGAACATTTGCTGCATTTGGGCATACCCACTCTGTGTGCTTTTGTGTGTCTCTGAGTGTACATACATGTACATACTGCACATACGTGTGTTTTTGGGTGAACCACTTACAAGTTACAGACATCATGTTACTTCCCCACTAAATCCTTTGACACTCAAAAAATAAGGACTTTTTTTCATATAAAACCAAGGAGTGTTTTAGGTGATTTGTTAATTTCAGTAGTTCTATTTATAGACTAATCAAGTATACTTTTAAGTGTCCTCTACAGAACACTACAGTGGTGTGTGAGTTGTTAACAGATGCAAAGCCAAAATTGGGGGTTCTCTGGTCAAACCATTTAACCAAAGCTGAGTGAAGCCAAGACACACAAGTCTGCTGACCACAGTACTTCATGGACTATGGGACTTGGTGAGAAGGGAAGTGAGGAGCATGGCCCAAGCCAAATGTTATCTGTCCACAGAGGCCTTCCTTCCACACCACGGCTCGTGAAATTACTTTTTAGAAAAAGAACATTTGGAAAAGTTAATTAGAGGAAAGAGTCAACCCACTGAGTAGGGTCTGATCTATAGAAAGCTGAACTGCTAAAACCTATAAAGCCGGCTTTATCAAACACTCCTGGAGAGTCTGCTGACAATTAAGTTCTTCTTTGTAACCCCCCAAACCATCAACAAACTTCTATAATTATTTTATCATGTGCCAGGAGGGTTAGTCTACCAATGCAATAATTTCACAAGTAAAATATGTTCATTTCAGTCAGAAGTACCCCCCACCCCATCCACTGAGTTCAGGGCACTTTGCAAGTGTGAATCACTTGTGCCCTTGGGTTTCTACCACTCCTTAGTATTATAATTCTATCTATTTTTCCTTGGCACTTTGCCTCATTAATATAACCTCAGTCAGTTCTGCCCTTTTATATTCTTTCCTTGGTCCAAAAAATTGCTGAAAGCTTTAACAATATTCACAACACATCTAGTAAAGCCCAAGTTTTAAAAGAATATATATTATTTGCTTTGGCTTTTTGAGAAACCAGCATAATCTTTACAGTTATCATTTTCTTTTGTGTATTTTAGATAATGGGCTTAAGGCCTGAAGACAGTGTTTTAATAAGACAGATACTCTGGCAAAGTCATTCTGACTCTGATGGAAACTTCCCCTTGACCTCAGACATTTCCATCACTGACCATCACAGAAGATTTAATTGCTTGAATAATTTGTTTTCAGGGTGGGGGTGGAGTAAGATTTAACATACTTCATACCTTGGTAAAATCATGTTCTGTATCAATATACTATAAAAGAGCCAGACGGCAGGCACATCACTGGTTTAAAATGGCATTTATCACTTATTGACCAAACACTGCCTTGTAAGTAGGGCAGTGCTGCCCGCAGGGAGCTCTGTGAGGCCCAGGCTGTCCTGCACCTGCACCAGCCTGTGTACACACCCACTCTACGCAGCCACTTGGTACACGTCACTACTGAAAATCTGAAACTTGGCTAGAAATTCTTCTTTCTTCTTTTTGTTTTAATAAGTAACTTAATTTTTTTTGAGACAGAGTCTCACTTTGTCACCCTCAATAGAGTGCCATGGGTCACAGCTCACAGTAACCTGAAACTCTGGGGCTCAAGTGATTCTCTTGCCTCAGCCTCCCAAGTAGCTAGGACTGTAGGTGCTCACCACAACACTTGGCTATTTTTTAGAGATGGGGGTCTCTTGCTCAGGCTGGTCTGGAACCATGAGCTCAGGCAATCCACCTGTCTTAGCCTCCCAAGGGTTAGGATTATAGGCGTGAGCCACCACATTTAGCAAGTAACTTAAATTTAAATAGCCACATTTGGGTGGGAGCTACCAAGCTGGATGGCACAGAAGAAAATAATACACTTGTGTCCAGCCACCTTTCTCTCTTCCTACCAGAAATACAGATTACAAACGAAGCTAAGGAGACTCTCTGTCACACTTATAGCTTGTTCTTAATTGTGCTAATATAAGAACAACATTGGCTAGAGAGCACAGAGGGGAGAGAGGAAGGTTTGAATGTGACACAGTGGAGGGAGGACAGAGATGGGGTGTGGTCCTCTGCCCTGCTAGAGACTCCAACAAGGTTTCTCTCCTATCAAGTACACCCATTTCCAACAGCAAGTGGGTCATTTCCTAACATGTGCCTGGACAGCGATCCTTGTCCAGTAGGTGATTACAGCTGATGGAATCTGTGCTTTTAATGGGCCATAATCTTAACTCCCATGAGGTAACCAAGGTAATTACATGGTAAGCAACTTCCCAGTACGCAGACACCCTTGCAGGGCTGGTACTTCTGAAACACGGTTAGCAATCTCCAAGGAGCCTCTACACTTAAAAGCTATAACTTAATTCTCAATTTTTGTGCTAGGGTTTTTAATTAACCCATCTGCACAATAATTTCATCTAGTGAGGCAAAAACTGCTGATTAAATCTAACACCTTTTCCGCATTTTTTTTTTTTGGTTGTTGTTGCCAATTTACTTTTGCATTATTCATTTTGGAAGTAATAACAAAACCTCCCATGTCAAGACAACAGTGTGGAGTGAAGCATAATTTAAGAATTAAGTTTAAATAACAAGATTCAGAGTAAACAGCATAAACTTTGTTGCTTATTCTTCCAAAAATGGACAAGGGGCAGGGTATAGTTAAGGTAGTTCCAGGAAAGTCATAGCTCTCCAGAAAGTTTGAATGAATGTCCATAATTTAAATTTAGATGGAAGACATTACTGATGCTCCACATAATTTGGTCTAATTTCTTTACAATGAAACCTCTACAGCTCAGGATGTATCCACTTTGACTTAAAGAGTCAGCATTGCTCTGCAGCCAGAACATCTACATCAAACCTTGTCGCCTTTAAACAGCTACAGGCCCACACAGAAGAAAACACAGTTAGATTCAAGTGGCGGGAAGGGGGAGAGAGGGAGGAACCTCGGTAAGCTCCCACCTGATGGGTACAAGGTAGGGGTAAACGGCACACTTCCCGGGTGAAGGACTCAACCACAACGCTACCTAGCAAATGCAAACAACATAACCCTACATTAATCTAGAATTTAAAAAATAGAACTCAAGTTATTACCACAAACTCTTCTAAATTTTCTTAAGTATAAGAGTCTATGGGAATAACTTGAGTCCTGTAACTGTTGATTTTTACACAGTATTTCCACAGTAAACCTACTCTAAATTTTTAGAAATAGCTGAAGTATAGTCTGAAATAATTCTTTTTTTTTTTTTTTTTTTGAGACAGAATCTCAAGCTGTCGCCCTGGGTACAGTGCTGTGGCATCATAGCTCACAGCAACCTCCAACTCTTGGGCTTAAACTATTCTCTTGCCTCAGCCCCCCAAGTAGCCACTTTAGGCATCTGCCACAATACCCAGCTCTTTTTTATTTTTGCAGTTGTCATTGTTGTTTTAGCTGGCCTGGGCTGGGTTCAAACCCACCAGCCTGGGTGTATGTGGCCAACGCCCTACCCACTGAGCTAAGGACACCACTTTAAATAATTCTTTGTAAAATCACTTCACACCCAGACAAATTATTTACAATTAAATATTTAATAATATTGTGCAACATGAACCAGGACATAAAGTCCTTAAATTGATTTACAGTTTACTAGAATCACATTTCTTTCTGTGAATCCCTTTTTGATTATGATGCAAGGAATATAGTGGGTTGTAAAAAATTTAGGGATGAAAATAGTAAACATTTATATAAATCCAGTCTAATAGATACAATTTTCAAGCTGGCTAATATGATTTAAAATTTCAGTATTTCCTGAATAGAAACAGGGTTTTGGTTTTTTTTATTGTGTGGTTGTAAAATGGAGGATTCAAAATAGATTACAAAATGTCATTTTAATGGACTACTTGTTAAATTAGCGTCCATTCTTCCTTGAAAGACAGGCACCATCATTGTCATCTCGTAAGAGAGGAAATTGAGGCTCAGAAGAGAGCGGTGTCTCCAGGACAGCAACAAGAGTAATCAGAGGTTTGAATATAAGTTTTTCTGATTACAAAGCATAGGTTTTTCTCCTTAACTACATCATAATAACCTTGACTCAGGTGGTGGTCTTTACTAAATACTGTAGGGGATTGATTCCAGGCTGTCAAAAAGCGGCACTTAAACACAGGGTGGCAATTATGGGCCATCCCAGCAATCACGAAAACAGTTTCAGGTCCCACTGAACCGCCCCACGTCCCTCGTTCAATCAGTGCTAAAAGTTTTATGGAAATTTCCATGAGTGTTTTACAGCACTGGCCTTTGGCAAGAATGTGCAGGTACAGCAATTACCAACAGGGAAATTAAATCTCACTTTAGCGCAGATACTACAAATTGGATGTTGTACCAAGAAATGATAATCCATGGCTTGACCCAAGAATCAACAGAATTTCATATTTACTTTTACAGAAGTGATGCTTTTCTTATTATTTAGAAAGATGATTTGAGATCGCCTCATTTTAAGCAGTCCAAGCGTTAGGGAAACTTGTGAGGTCAAGGAGCCCTGGAGGACGGGCGTTCTCAGAGAACCATCAGCCCAGCCTCCCTGCCCAGCGGCCTGCCCTTGATTTCAGCTACAGTAGCCAGAACAATTCACCAGGAATAAATGTTTTCTTTAAGTCAAACACTTACCTTCACTACCACAATTAAGTAAACATCTTACAGATTCTTATACTTCAAGTATCTTATTTGGCCTGTACCAAATGATTAGACAAAAAAAAAATGTTAATAAACCTCAACTTTCCTAGTATTGGCTTCAAAACACCTTTGGTGGTAACCGAGTTCATACCATCTCTATTACCTCTTAAAATATAAGAAGAATTATTTGTCTTTAGTGGTTAGTTAGAAATGCATGGTGAAGTCATCGTGCTGGGGGAAGAAAAGATAAAATCATTTTCTTCTCTGAATCGAGGTTGATAATGTTGGGAAGGACATGTGCTTCTACAAGTCTGTGCTCGAATCTCTCTGGCTGAAAGCTCTTCACTGGCTTCCCAGGTCCGCCCCAGTCTTCCCGAATCACGATTCCTGCTCAGGGCCCCTCTAGCCCAGTCTGAACATCTGCTGCTCCAGGGTCCCTACAAGCTCCAGGTCTGAGGTGCGCAGGGGTGTCTCATCCCCTGCAGTGTGCGCGTTCCAATCATGTTTCCCCCAAGATTGTAAGCTTCCTAAGGGCAAGACTTAGGCTATCAATGGCTTCTTGTCTCTCCCCCTCACCTCTGACCAAGAAGAGTAGCATCCCAGGTGGACACTACCCCACTGACTGATCAAATAACTGAGAAACTGGGGAGGTTGACCAAGACCATTTTAGTTCAATATTTTAAAAATACAGGAAGGACTCTCGGCCAGTGCTGCGGGTTACAGTAGTGTCCCTGCTTCCTGTGGCATTGCCTCTCCCTTTAAGAATGCTGCAGTGTCACGGGCCAGCATGCATTCTTCATCAGCTCTATAAAAGGAAACTAAGTTTAGAGAAAATTTTAAATGGAAAAAGGCGTAATTTCAGTCACAAACTGCTGAACAGCAGTGATTCATTCTGAGAAATATGCCCTTAGGTGATGTCATCATTGACCGTGTGAACCTCTGAGAGTGTATTTACACAAACGTTGGTGGCGGAGCCAAGGATAGCCTAGGCTGGGCATGTGTAACCATTGCTGCTAGCCTGTTATAGTACCGCACACTGCGGGTAACTGGGACACCACAGTATTTGTGTATCTACATAAACATATCCACACCTACAGGAGGTAACCTGTCGCACTACAATGACATCACTAGGCAACTCCAACATAATCTTATTTTCCAACTCCAATATAATCTTATCCATCCTTCACCAAATTGTCTTTCTGTACATATATGTATGTTAGCAATCAATGATAAAAAGTGAAGGTATAAATTTATAATTTTTCAGGCAATATCTAACTTTCCAAACATATTTAAATCTTGTCTGCATAAAGGGTCAGGTTGGTAGGGGAAAGGGGAGAATTGAGTGAAGGAAGTGGCTTGTGGGCAGAACATTAGAAATCTATTGAGATTCCATCCATCAACAAGATTAACAACACATGTTGATGAAAATCTCATGTATGCTTGATACTCTCTGTAAGAAAATCACAAAAAGATCAAGAAAACCCTCACCTTAACCCGGGAATAATGCTGATATGGATTCATATATACCTTGAAAGGCATTTCACAACACATACACAATAGGGAAGGGTCCTAGCACTTTCAATGAAAAGCGAACCCAAGTGGGTTTACAAATACACACTTTCATTATGTGTCTCTGGTATTGAAAGTTCATTGATGTTCAGTTTCAAAATTGACCTCACATCCCCATGAGTTCTTATTCTACCTGGAGCATCTATTCACACCTTGTGGGACCCGTGGGACCTTAGGAGGCCAGAAGGGAACCATGTCCCCCAGAAAATAGGCATTTTCTCAGTGTTGTTAGGTAGAGACCCTCGGAAACATCCCCTTCTTTCCCCACTGCCCCTGATTGGCGCTTGCTCAGATGCTACAACATACACACATTCCGTGCAAATATGACACTTGCTGTCTCTAGACCACAAATCCTGAGGCCTCCACATCCACCTCCAGCCTTGGTCCAAACCTTCTGTCGGGTAGTTTATTTCTCTGCCTTTTGAACTGTAGGTAAATCAGCAACGTCACCTCGTCAACCAGGCAATGACCACTAGGTCAGGTGTGTCCCTCCAGCTTGGCCTTGGGAATGTCCCTCTCCTTCCACCCCACCCCCTTCTTCTCTGAACTAAAGCAATTTCCTAACTTGTCATCATGCCTTGGAGTCTCCAGACTTTATCAATTCTCTAAATTGCTTTCAGATTAATTTTCCTAAAGTAAATCTTTGCTCACTCTCATGAAATATCTCCTCATCGCTTCTACAACAGGATTCAGACACGTTTGCTTAATAAACTTAACACTTCCACTTATGCATGAAACTTACTTTTCTGCTTTACTTTCCATTACTCTTCCCCATGTTCAAGCTAAACTAGCCCTTACAAGGCGTACTCTTTCCTATCCCTTTCAGAATAATTACTTGACATTCAAAAATAGGCAAAAATTAAAATATGGGCAGCAAACCTTGTCACAGTGAACAAAACATCCTGTGGTCAGAGCCTTCAATGGCAATCTACAGTGGCACCGTGCAATAGGACTTTCAGCAGAGGAAGAATGCCCTCACTGTGCTGCCCAAGACAGCAGGTGCTGGCCACCTGTGGTTACCAAGCATCTGAAGGATGGCTCCTGCAACTGAGGAGCCCATTTTTCATGTTATTACCTTTATTTAGTTTAAATTTAAATAACCAGTTTTGGCCAGTGGTTACCCAAATTTGGGCAGCACAGGTCTAAGGCAATGTATTCATTTTTTAATTTTGATTAAACATCCTAGACTTAGGGAAGTTACTTATAAATTTGCAGGCTTTTGTCCAGTAGATATGCTAATAATCTCTGTCTAATGAAAAGGATAACATCAAAAATTTGTGGTCCGTTGGAATATTTCTTTGTTGATAGATGTATAGACAGACTGATCCCCGATTTTTCAAGTCCTCTCTGACTTGGTTATAATATCTTATGTCCCTCGTTCATTGATAGAGTAAACACAATTTTAGATGTGTTCATTTTATATTTACTTAACAGTCATGATTTCGCCTTTGGTAAACTGTACTTTATTATCTTGTTTTAAGGAAAGAAAAGATTGTTAAGAGCCTAGTTTGGGGCTGTCTCTGAATAAATATTCATCTTTGTTCCATCCTGTTTATCTCCGCTAAAACTTCATAATTTTTCCTTATTCCCACGTGCCCTAATTTTCTGGCATGTGCTACACCCATCTTTTGGAGCCCAGATGTACCACTTCCTCCAGGGAGTCTTAATTAATTTCCCCATCAGCTGTAAATCCTCCACCCCTAAATTCCCGTTAAATTTTTCTCAGGGTGCCTAAACTACTTACCACCCCACAATATCCCATGGATATTTTTCTCCATCTTAATAGATTTTAGATTTTTGGGGGGTGAATGCAACATTTATTGCATCCTCCCAATGAACAAAAATGGTAAATATTACATGGAGGTATCAGGCGACTAGCCTTGAAACTAACACTGTGGTATAAGAAAGTCTTTCCACTTGCAGAAATTGACATCACAATCAACTGACCTTAAAATAACTTAATCTCTGTAACAATATAATGAGGAATGTTCTTCCAGGCCCATTAAAATGACATGCAGGTTGATAATTATTTTTACAGTGTCAGGATTTTAAAACTGAATGTTTTTCAGCTTCTGTTATTTGGTGGTGCTAAATGGATGTTGTCAAAAGATTAAATATAAATTGGTTATAAATCTTCATTTAACTACATCATGTAGGGAAGATTATATTACATCCGCCATGTTTGTGTCATCATTAAGAAAATGAAGAGTCTTATTTTAATAGTGGTAAGACTATTGAAATTATTGTTTATTCTACATAATTGGCTTTGGATTTGAGGACGAAGCCTTTCATGGCTGTTACTGAATATATGAGCAAGGTTGAATCAAACTAAGGGCAATGAACTAAGCCTCCTGGATTCCAAATGGCCAGAACGGCAAATAGCTGCCATTTGCAGGTTACTCTATCATTGCCTCAAAGGATACCTTCATTTTCTGACTAGATTTTCCAAACTAATTAAAAAATCTAATTTCAGAAAACACTCCTTTGTTAACCCAGTTTGCCTGACTTTTTCAGGCAATGACCTGTGGTTTCATCACCTGTCCAAACCATCTGGCAGCTTGGATGTGATCTAGTCATAACCTTACAGGCTCTCTGAGGCCTCCATCATCTCATTTTAACTTTAAAGTTGCACAGTCTGGCAGCCAGGACAGGTTGGTGAACAGCAGCTGACTCTAGCAGTGAGCTAGTTGTCACTGAGCGATGAGACTAAGCTGCATTGCAATGATTTTAAGAGTCAGCAAAATCTTACTTAAAAATAAAACCTTCTTTTGGTTGTGTATTTCAACTTTAGGAAAATCACTTTTGGGAATAAAATCAAGGCTCTGGAAGAAACCAATGCTTCAATGGTTTCAAAATCTTATTAGGATAATTTGGATCTCCGGTAATAATTATGACTGTGAATTATACCAGGTGAATCCAATAACAGACTAAATTCTACTTTAATACTTAACAGATATATTACAGACACCAAAATTTTCAGTATACATACATAAATATATAGTATGTGTGTATAATGTACAGATACAACTACTTGTGTAATACACACATACAACTAATAAAGACATCCTGTAAACGAATAATCTTTCTTTAACCAAGGATAATGTTTCTTATCAAAATAAAGTTTAAAAATTATAAAAAGCAGGAAAGTTATTTAAGTTTGATCACTTTTCTATAAATAAAGTAATTTATAAATATCCTTCATATGTTCAAAAGTTTCTCAGATGATGAAATCACTAGGAATTTTTCCTTCACTGTATTAACTACCTTGCTATAGAGGGACTCAATTTACCTTAATTTTTTGTTGGTGTTTTTTTTTTTCCTTAGACTTTCCAGGTTTGTTTTGTTTTATTTATAAGAAAGAAGTGTTACATTTATAATAATAAAAACAAACTTTTAAAATAACCTCACCTTTTAAAATTGTAAAGACAAATAAAATCATATAGAATGAATTCCTTTCTCTAATTTCTTTCAACCTCTTAAAGGTGGAAGGCCCAAGGACACGGCAGAAGGAGAATGAAGAGATGAAATGGCCAGGTCTGCAGAGGCAGACGTGGCAGCAGAGAGGAAGCTGTGGAGAAAAAGCCGGAGGGAACGGTTCAGGAGAAGCACACACGGAGAGACCCAGAGGGGCGTGGGAAAAAAAGAGCACGGGCAGGGAACAGGCAGGTTCATAACACAACAGTCTTCAGTCCTGTGGCCTCCTGGACAGTGCTCTGTGATACCCATGCTCTCTCCGTCACAGCCTCACGGGGGGTTATTGCTTCTCCCTCGATGCAGACCCAGGCCCAGTTCTGAGCTTGCTTCCTCCTCTTTCCTGGCAGCCATGGCTTCTCCCCCCCTTTTCTACAGCTTTGTGTGAAAGAGAGGGGAGTGGGGAAGAGCAGGAAAACGGCAAACAGGCACGTAAGTATCACATGTTCTACTCTTTACTGCTATGGCTTCTCAGACTTGGTCCCCCAACTTAAAAATAAAAAAAAAAAAAGACCAGCCATGAACACATCAATTAGAGGAATATTTCACTTTAGAGAAGGACAATTACTTTTGGCTCAAGAAGAAAATATCATCATGGTATAAAAATGTCCCCTAAGAAAGAAGGCAAGCAGGAATTTGGCATAAAATTCCAACATAATCTCTCTGCAAAAGAAAAAGGTGGTTCCATGAGCAATTGGGATGTAAACATCTCCCACACAATCCCAGCACAACACTGCACTTTGCAGGGGAAGGGAGGGGTCAGCCTTGGAAGGACGACTTCTATGATAATAGCCATAGACCTTCGGATGAAGGACCACAGTTTACGGAGCTCTTGTTGTCGAACAGCATAGTGGAGGTGCCTTCCAGAATGCAGTGCAGCCCCACCCCACTCCCTGAAAATGCCCCTCAGCAAAGGTTGCTTATTCTGGCAGAGGCAGGAAGCATAAAGGGGGTGGACTGTGCTCTCAGCAGGGGGTAGATACAGCCTGTCCCTCTGCTGACAGGGGTCACCAGGCTTGTTCTTTGGGTTTTGGAAGCCTAGCACTCTCCAGGGCATGGCACAGAGGGAAGGGCCCCAAGGTGTAGCCTTGGGAGGACTACAACCCACATGTCTGGGGTTGAGGTCTGGACACTGGTTATTTATTTGGTTTATTGTGTAGTTTTTATTTTTTTAAGCTAACCAGGGAATTCTCAGAAAATGGAAGATGTATGGAAATCATTCATTAAAAGATTCATGAGATTCACATATCAGCTGAGTAGACCAAAAACAGGCACCTACTGTGTGGGAACATCAAGGCCGTGCCGGGACCCTGACAAAACAGGCACCTACTGTGTGGGAACATCAAGGCCGTGCCAGGACCCTGACCAAACAGGCACACCTACTGTGTGGGAACATCAAGGCCGTGCCGGGACCCTGACAAAACAGGCACACCTACTGTGTGGGAACATCAAGGCTGTGCCGGGACCCTGACAAAACAGGCACCTACTGTGTGGGAACATCAAGGCCGTGCCGGGACCCTGACAAAACAGGCACACCTACTGTGTGGGAACATCAAGGCCGTGCCGGGACCCTGACAAAACAGGC
>CAUYPK010060059.1:0-47721 GCA_963574355.1 Loris lydekkerianus
TTTCACATGAAGGCTATAACCCAACTATACCACAAGACTATGGGGAAAGGACCAAGGAAGGGGAAGGGAGGGGAGAGGTTTGGGTGGAGGGAGGGTGATGGGTTGGGCCACATCTATGGTGCATATTTTTATCTATAATAATAAAAAAATAAATAAATAAAAATAATAATAAAAAAATATTGCAAACCGAACCAGAATTATAATTTTTCTCTGAATCCTGTCCAGCTTCTCAGTTTCTTATAATTATTGAGAATAGGATACACAGTTTTCCATGTAAACCCAGCACATGGTAGGCTTCTAATAAACACCTATGAAATCAATGCATGGAACAATAAGTGGATGAGTAGGTGACTGAGGAATAACATGTGGTCAGAAGTTTTTTTCAATTGCGGGTTTCTGAAAACCTAATACGAATGTGACATTATTTGTTACTGGAACTATTAGGATGAGGGTCACTCTGGACTCAGGCACATTGTTCCTTGTTAGCTGTCCATGGATTGGTCTCAGATTCTCTCTGGCTCCTTTGCAGGGATGTGCCATGGATGTGATTCTAGACAGCTCTGAGATTACTTTCTTAGAGCTTTTAATTCGAAGTAAAAGAAGAAATTCTCTTTACCCCCACCCCCAGTCTGGGAATTCCAGGTAAGTTTTACCAGGACCACCATGAGTCATAAGCCCACACTTGTAGCCAGCGTGGTTGGGCACAGTGACTGTCAGTCCTCCACATTTCATGGAGCTGGGAAGAAACCCTCAGAGAAGGAAGTGGAGGCATCACTCCCAGGAGAAAGGAGTCAGGCGCTTTGGGCAGACAAACCCAGCACATTCTTTGGACAGAGTGTCATTGAGAACAAAAATGGGCCAGGCACAGTGGCTCACACCTATAATCCCAGCATTTTGGGAGGCTTTGGCAGGAGGATTGCTTGAGACCAGGAGTTGAAACCTGTGTGAGCAAAAGTAAGACACTGTCTCTACAAAAAATAGAAAAATCAGCTGGGCATTATGGCTCATGCCTGTAGTCCCAGCTACTTGGGAAGCTGAGGCAAGAGAATTGCTTAAGCCCAGGAGTTTGAGGTTGTTGTGAGCTATAATGGGGCCATTTCACTCTAGCCAGGGAGACAGAGCAAGACCCTTTTCAAAAACACAACAAACAAAAACAAACCCCCAATGATAAAATGTATGATAACATTTAAAATAAATGCAATTATATATGGGTACAATGTAAACCTTTCTCATTTTCTCCAAAGCATTCTACAACCCTCAAATAATAAGGCATGGAGATATTATGTGAGCAGCCCAAGGCCTGAGTAAATGCCAGACAACTGAAGATGCTAATACTCAAAGGAACCAAAGGAAATGTTTTAAACTTATACATGTCTACTGATGATATGCTTGCCTTCTTTTTTTTTAAGAAAGGGAAGAAGCTCATCTATGGACAAAATTTAGAGCTATGTCATTGATGTAAATTTTAATTTACAAATTTATGTCTTCCCTGTGACTTTGGAAACCAAACATTTCAGCTTTCCATGTGACTTGACTTTTTGTTCCAAGTTAAGGTGATTCAGATTAATAATATGACCAAATAACTTAATTTCATGGTTTGTACAAACATAAACTAATTTTTATTGAAGCAAATCCAGAAATTAGGACAGATGACTTAAGCAGATGTACATCTTCATTTTGAGTTTGGGAAACATTGACAATATCATATAAGACTTATATTTTTTAAAATTTGGTTTGCATATGGCCAACCATAAAAAGCCAATACATTGCATGTGATCTGGGGCCAGATCTGTGTTTGAATCTGGGTCCTAATGCCTGCTTAATAGCTCTGTGATCACAGAAAGATTACTTATCCTCCAGCCCTTGGTTTCCTCATATGCAGAAATAGAATAGGACTGCTCTTTAAAAATTGCTATGTGGATTATAATGCTTTAATCCATTAATGGGTTTAGAAGAAATGGTAGCTCTTAATTTTGGTATTGCTCCCTTTGTATTTGTGTAGGGGATTTTTGAGGTCTCCTTATAGTATTTATCTGATTTTGTTTCCCTCTCCACATCAGAGAGGAAATACAGTTGTCATTCTCATTACAGAGGTTGCATTCACCCCTCAATTCACAGCTGCCATGAACTATTGAAGAAGTCCTTTCATGGATATTGGTTCCTGAAGAATCCAGTGTCCATATAAATATCAACTAATTGACTCTTTTGTATTCTTCAGTGTAAAATTCTCTAGTTGAGACTGATGTTTAGTCAAATCAAGATGAAAAGATGCTTCTGGCAAGCAAAGTCTCAGGAGCTGGAGGAAGTAGAGCTGAGCCCCAGCTTTTACTGCATCAAAGAAACGAGCTGGTAATCAGGTAATTAGTTCTGTTAAATCAAGACCCCAAAACCCAAAGTAAAATGAAATAAAGTAAAAGGCAGCCTTAACCCTACAACAAATTTCAGAGGTGGGACATTGAATTTAAACTTTGCACAGTTTAAGTTAATCACATGAGAATATTGATGTCTAAATAATAAAAACTGATTATTATTTGCACATGGTTGCTTTGCCATTACTTATTAAGACGATAAAGGTCAGTGCTTTCTTCTGCTTTGACTTTGGGTTATCTGAGAGTCCTCTGAGATCAGAGATTCTGAAGAGGAAATGAAAAGATGTAATGAACCAACACATATTTTTTCCTGTGTGCTGGCAGCTTTTCCAGGTTGTTGGTTTTGAATAATGTAGAGCATATGCAAACAGTTAACCACATCAAGATGTGCCTAGACACCAGGGAGGGGAGTGATAGTGATAAAGTAGAAAACAGTCCTTTGTCAGAGAGCTAATACCTTGTTCCAACACATATTTAGGTCTAAGTTTAATGTGCTGGTTTCCTTATGATCCAAATCTTTGGAAACTATCATTCTTTACTGCCTGCTTTTATCACACTATGAAATTGTACTTTATCGGCTTTTAAGAAAAAGTCAGGTACTGATACGCAAAAGGTCACCCACAGATGCAATAGCTATGAAAAAGATACATTTACATTTTGAAAAAGAAAAAATTTAAAACATCCTTTGCTTTAAATCCTTTTCTCCTTGAGATGAATATTCGTGCCTGATAAATATTGACTCAAGGCCTTTTAGACATTTGGCCTGTGAGAAGATTGTAAAACAGGACTTGGAACTTTCAAATCTCTTTTATGAATGAAAGGCTTCCTGGGTGTTTCTCAGAGCACTCACAGATCCACTTTTGAATATTTTCACTCTTTTTTTTTGAGCTTGACTTAACTTGGGCTGGGCTTTATCTCTGCCCCACTCCTGACGCAGAGAGACCATTCAGCATTCCAGGTGCTGCTCCTGGTGCCAAAATGTGGGTCAGACCGGTGAGTTTTGAACAGTGGGCTGCGGCACGCTGCTGTGCCGTGAGAGGATCTTAGGTGTGACATGAAAATTTTTAAAGCTTATTAATTAAATTATTTTTGAAAGAAGTTCAAAGTACAGTAAAGTATATTCTTTGTTTTACTCTTGACTTTTGATCAACATAATTTAAGTGTGTATGGAAGTTTAACTACAGGTTCAAGTGTGCCGAGAAATAAAAAAGTTTGAAAAAACACTGGTCTAGACAGAGATGAAAACAAGAAATGTCCAGTGTCTGTGGAGTTCACATTCTAAGACGGAAAAAGTTTAGTATTTAGAGAAACTATACTGGTCATAATAGAAGTCAAGAGAATGTTAGAAGATTTCCAGGAGGGGTCAGAACAACTTAGCATTTATTTTATAATTATTTAAACATTTTAGATTTTAAAAAGTGTAAATATCTGCATTGGCCCCCACTTGAATTTTTATAGATTTATAACTGTTTTTTTTTCATTGTTTCATTTCTTCCAAATATTAAAAACTCATGACTTAGACTTCTGATGGGTTAAAAATATATTCTGACTAATGTTTTGCCCTGAATTTCACCAAGGCTCTTACAGAAAAATGGCACTTCACTCCAAATCAAAACCAATGGTAGTTTTGCAATTCCCTCAAAGGATTGTAAATGAGGCTATTGTCAAGTTGCCAAAGTAAATTAACAAGATTTAAATTTTGCTATAATATCAATCAGAAATTCAAATGACTAGTAATTAAAGCAGTCCTTGCTCTCTTGTGACACATGCAGCATGACTAAACAGTCCTAATATGTCACCTCTTTGCTTCTGCATGTTTCATTATATCTGGTTGGGCACCAGGTAGCTAATTCTGTAATGTGTGTTATAGTTTATGAAATTCTAAAAGTGAAATAGAAGTAAAACACAATAAATATTTCATGGTTTGGGTAAATATATGTTAATTAATGCTATTTTATACTCTTGAGTTATATAAGAATAGCATTTTCTATAATAAAATAGTTTATCATTTAAGATTTTACAAATACACACGAGAAAGCATAATTTATCACCCTGGGGTAATCACTATTAACATTTGTTTTTGTATTTATTTGGGTCCAGCATTTTGTTATATATTCTGAAATAATTGTGATCATATGACATTTAATATAAAATTGCATGAAATGATTTTAAAACATCTTTCTGATTATGAAGTAATATAGTGGCATTATTGAACACTTAGAAAATAGAGACAAGAAGATGAAAATAATCTAGAATCCCACCTGGAGATAACCTCTATTCATATTTTGATAATTTTTAATTATAACCTTTTTTCTTTGCACATTTTTCTATATTTAAAAGTATACACTATGTAGTGATTTTTTGCATAATCAGCAGAGGAATATTATAAAACTTTGATGGAAGATGCTATGCAGAGGGGCTAATGACAGATAATATATTTATTTATCTTTCATAGCTAGAAAATATCAATGATTCAGGTTATTAAGAATGAATTTTAAAGAAATAGAAAATGTTTCCATGTTACTTGGCAATGAGAATGTTTCCTTTTCTTTTCCTGGAAACTCTGATTATGTGTATTCAAAGGAGAGGAGACCAAGTTTGTAGAGAAGAAACTTCTGGTTGTGTTGCTTTTCCCAGCTCAGTGTCATAACTGCATTAAGCTACTGGTAACAAGAGCTGGAACCCTTCTTTGTAAATAACGTTTTAGGTGATCACATCAAATGTAGTGAGGGATTCCAGATGAAATCTGGGGTAAAGAATGCTCAAGAAACACACTTTCTCAAATTGTATTGGAAAACAACTTAGAAGCAGAAGGGAAACAGTTGAGATAGTCTAATTAGGGGTCCTCAAACTACCACATGACGCGTGGGCCACATGAAGTGGTGTGATTGTATTTGTTCCCATTTTATTTTTTTACTTCAAAATAACATATGTGCAGTGTGCATAGGAATTTGTTCATAGTTTTTTTTTTTACTATAGTCCCTCCCTCCAACGGTTTGAGGGAGAGAGTGAACTGGCCCCCTGTTTAAAAAGTTTGAGGACCTCTGGTAGCTCTCTGAAGATTTGCCGCCAGGCTACTGATTCTCTTGACAACACATACCCAATCATATTTCTAAATTGGAATCCAACCTAAATAAGTTAAGTCTCAAGAGCCCTTTTATAGTTAGACTATTATTAAGTTTTAGAATTTTTGATTCATCTTGTTGGAGTATACCTTTCATTAATTTTTCTGAGAAAGGTATGTCGTTCAAGTGCAGGCTATCTGGGTTCTGGGCATTTTCAGACCCAGAGAATGCCTTTATGGGACATTCTTGGTTCATAATCTTTTAATTATAGACATTGTTTTAAAGTTTTGCCAATTGGTGTTGCTGGGGAGACATTTTAAGTCCGTAATTTTTGTGTATTTGTAAACCATGGGTAGTTTCTGCTCCATCTCTTACAGGTGTTTTCCCTTTTATTTTTGGATTTGGATCCATTAATATTCTTTGGATTTTGGTATTGAAACTAAAAAACTGACTTACCCTTAAAGCCCAAAAAATTCATTAGGGATTTATATGGAACAATACTGTGCAGCAAGACTATGACCCAATGGCATGTGAAGCACCTGTGCTCTCCTGGCCAGGTGTGAGATCCTCATCATTCCTCGACAGAATAGGTTCAATATGCTGTTTCAAAGACAGGCATTGCTTATGCCACTGGCATCTGCTATATTGTGTTTTCTGAGTCACAGTAAGACTGAAGGTTAATCGTTTTTCTAGAAAATGGTGGCAATTTTGGATTGTTCTTTTGGATTGTCGTGTTTCCTCTACTGATTGATGGAATTCATGCCAAGATTGAAAAGAGTATTTTTCAGTGACATCCTAGCCAATCAAAGAGGGAAGAACATTTGGCTTAGAATTCATCACTATCTAAAACTCTTGAACATTATAAGAAAAGCAACAGCTGAATGCATGTGGTAAATGTGGAAGAGCGCAGATAATTTGGTTTAATTATGTGGTAATAATTGAAATTTTTACTCCGGATGTAGCACTCTAATTTATTTACCTTAGATCTCAGTAAACTCCCTTAATCTTCATTTTCAGCATTTTATCATTTTCAAAAAAAACTTTAATTTTTTGCTTTCATTGCATTTAGTGCAGTTAGTTATTTTCTTGTCTCTTTCTTAAGAATATGAATATAACGTCTACCATGGTGGCTCTCACCTGTAATCCAAGCACTTTGGGAGGCCTAGGTGGGAGGATTGCTTGAGCTCAGGAGTTCAAGACCAGCCTGAGCAAGAGTGAGACCATGTCTCTAAAAGTAGCTGGGTGTTGTGTAGAACACCTGTAATCCCAGCTACTCAGAAGGCTGAGGTGAGAGGATTGCTTGAGCTCAGGAGTTTGAGGTTGCTGTGACCCATAACACACTCAACACCAGGGCAACTGGGTGAGACTCTGTCTCAAAAAAATAAATAAAAAAAAAAAGAAGAAGAAAGAAAGAATACAAATATAATCCTTATGTCTTTACAAAATGTCTTTTTTTAAAGTTCCAAAAGATACTAAAGGTGCTATCCTCTAATTTTTAAAAATCTCTTTTTCAGGCTGATTGCTGGGACTCATGCTTGTAATCTTAGCCCTCTGGAAGGCTGACAATTGCTTGAGGAGTTCAAGTCTAGCCTTAGCAAGAGACAGACCCTATTTCTATGAAAAATAGAAAACTTAGCTGGGCATGGTGGCAGGTGCCTATAGCCCCAGCTACTAGAAGGCTGAAGTAGGAGGATTGCGCTTGAGCCCAGGAGTTTGAGGTTGCAGTAAGCTATGATATCGCCACTCCAACTCCAGCCTGGGTAACAGAGTAAGACTCTGTTTCAAAACAAAAACAAATAAAAAAAGTTAAAAGAAGGAAAAAAATTCTAAAAAAAACCCCTTTCTCTCTTTCCTTTCCAAGTTCAGGGATCTTTTCAGGTTTGTTTTCTAAATCACTGATTCACTTTTCTGTTGGGTATTGCTTTTTATTGACAAAAGGTACATATTAGTTCCATTTTAATTTTGTTTACTTTGTAAATTCTTTACTACCCTCAAACAATTTTAAACAAAAGTTCTTTTTTTTTTATTTGAAACTAATTTTTTAAAAACTCTCACCTGGTTTTCTGTGCCTTAAACTCTTCTTCCTTAGAGGGAGTATAAAGGATACCAATAATCCTGAATTGTTGTGTTTATTCATTATACATGTATATTTTTAAAAGTTTACTTTTATTCTGACTCTTAAGGATAAAAGGCAAGTTTTAAAATCATCTTTTTTTTTTATCTTTAGGTATTTTTGAAAAAAATTTTTTTTTTTTTATTAAATCATAGCTGAGTACATTAATGTAATCATGGGGTATGATATGCTGGTTTTATATACAATTTGAAATATTTTCATCAAACTGGTTAACATAGCCTTAAAAATCATCTTTGAAATAAGAGATCCACGCTGGGGGCAAAGTCAGCGTGCCCATCTTCCACCCTATGTCCGGGCCTTTTCATGTTCCTCCTTTTCCAGAGTGACTCTATAGTCCGGATATGGGATTTTCTCCCCCTGCCCCTGACTTGGTACTCTGAACAAATGAAATACAAGAAAAAGTAAAATAGAGAGTCATCTGTCAGTATCCACGAGAGTCTCAGAACCCCATGGATAGCAAAATCCTCAGATGCTCAAGTCCCTGGTATAAAAGGGTGTAGCATTTGCATGTAACCTACCCACATCCTTCTGTAGACTTAAATCATTCCTAGATTACTTATATATGTAATACCTAATACAGTATAAATGCTATGAAAATAGTTGTCATGCTGCATTATTTAGGGAAAAGGGACAAGAAAAAGAAGTCTGTACATGTTCAGTACAAATGTGACCATCCATTATTACTTTCCTTTTGTTTTTTGAGACAAAGTCTCACTCTGTTGTCTGAGGCTAGAGTGTGGCATCAACCTAGCTCACAGCAACCTCAAGCTGCTGGGTTCATATGATCTTCTTGCCTCGGCCCGCTGAATAACTGGGACTATAGGCTCAGCCCCCCCACCCCCACCCCACTCCAACGCATGGCTGTTTTTCTAGTTTTAGTAGACAGGGGGTCTTGCTCTTGTTCAGGCTGGTCTGGAACACCTGAACCCAAGCGATCTTCCTGCCTCAGCCTCCATCTATTATTTTTGATCTGCAACTGGTTGAATCTACATCTTACACAAACATCATGCTTTTTGTTTCTGTCTGAACATACAAAATTGTGGGAACTACCCCTCCCAGGTATCACCTTTTCTCCTCCTACTTTATACTCCCTTGCGTTTTCTGAACAGATGTAGAAATTAGTGTGGGGGCTGTGGGGGCCACCACCTGGGCACTATGGAAATACTGCTCAGTTCAGAATAAATGAGTAAATAAAAGCATTGAATATCTTGTCCTATCAATTCAGTTGTCTTTTTTTTAGTAGTTCTAATACAAAAAAAGACTGAATATTTACAACATTAAAAGTGAATATTGTAAACGAAATCCAATTTATAGCTGTCTCATTGGCTAGTGAGTCTCTGAGTGGTCTTATTTTTTCTTTGCTAGGTGTTTTGGGTGATCATACTGGGTAAAGGCAATTTGTAATAATTACTCAATGATTGGAAACAAAATCCATCACTAATATGTTCATGTTGCATTTCTAGACATTATGCAGTGACATAATTTTTCTTTTGCTAAGGCCGTGGCTTGACTTAACTTCATGGAAATCACAGTTTGTAAAGGACGTTAAGCAAGAAAAATCTTACCCATATTCCCCAAGGATTATCAACACTTCTGGTAATTCTTAATGTGTCTTAAACCCAATATTTGATTCAAACACCACAAGGAGCTTAGAAAGCTGAAGACTAAAAGATAACACATTAAGTGTATATTCTTCCTGCTTCTGTTGTTGCTCACACAGAGTGCAAAGTGATTACAGTTTTATTATAATGACTGTGACAGTAACTATAATAGTTAACAGTCAATTCAGTGTTTGTTCAAACCACTTTTCACTTCTCTTCCTGAACAATCCATTTTTAAAGTTTCTATATTGATTTTTGTTTCTTCAAAGAATTAAAAAAAAATTCGTTTCAAATGTTTGAAACACATCAAACATTTTTCCCCATAATTTTAAGAAACTTTAGAAAAAAACATTCTGAGCTCAGACTACACCACATGTTTATATTAGAAGTTAAGGAGTGGGCAGCCATGGCTCCGGGCAGCCGTGGGTCCGGGCAGCCACGGCTCCTGCCTGTAATTCTAACATTCTGGGAGGCTGAGGTGGGTGGATTGCTTGAGCTCAGGAGCTTGAGACCAGCCTAAGCAAAAGCAACACCCTGTCTCTACTAGAAATAGAGAAAATTGGGTGGTGCCTATGGCTCGAAGGAGTAAGGCGCTGGCCCCATATGCCAACGGGTTCAAGTCCAGCCCTGGCCAAAAACTCCAAAAAAAAAAAAAAAAAAAAAAAGTTAAAAATAGAGAAAACTAGCCAGGCTTAGAGGTGACCACCTGTAGTCCCAGCTACTTGGGAGGTTGAGGCAAGTGGATCACTCAAACCCAGGTGTTTGAGCTTGCTGTGAGCTATGATGCCATAGCACTCTACCCAGGGTGACAGAGTGAGACTCTGTCTCAAAAAAAGAAAAAAAGAAGTTAAAGAAAAACTGATCGGTATTAGCCTTGGGAGTAGGCAATGTATGTAAGAGGTATCAATACCAACAGCATATCCTCTGGTGTGTTTTCAATCATGAATGCATGGTTTTACTGACTGTTTACAACCTGGTTTTGCATGTGTCTTCAGCCTACTTTGCATGTGACAAATGGAAGGAATGCAGGCAAGAAGGAGTTAGTTATATGATTATATCCCATCGACCCTATCCCTACAGTCATATACTCCAGGTCTGGGCCTATTATTGCCCCCCTATTGTCTGCACACATCTTCACAGAGGTGGGGAAGAGTGGATTTGCAGAATGGCCCTCACTGGAAGTGTACCTTGAGACGTGCTTGTGACTACACCTGTGGTCTCTTGCTTGCCCTCTCTTCAGGGCTGCTGCTATCTGTATACTCCTCTAGATTCTTAATTATATATTGCTTTGCATTATTAACTGTTTGCTATATTAAAATTTTGCCTTTTAAACTAAATTTTAGTTTCTTGAAGTCAGAGGCAGCAGTATATGAACTCTTTTCATATTATCTCTCATATTTTAGATGCTTAATAAATATTTGTTGAGTTAAACAGAAAAGAATGCAATTGACTACATATAAAAATGTGCCTACATGCTCTGGGAACCAAGGTATTTAAATTGATTTTTTTTTCTGGGTAAATGGTTATAAGTAAAGTAATTATTTTGTTTTAAGCCTCATTAACTTTCTTGATTTACTAACATACATTTGTAGGGTACTTAATAAAAAGAGAAAACATATGCTATGATATGAATCAGGATATAAAATTATATATTCTGTATCATCTCATTATTTTAAATTAATTTTTTGTACTGTATCATTTTTAACTAATACTGGAAAAAGGTTAGTAATATCTATCTTTGGGTGATCAGATGATTTTTTTTTTTTCCTTTTCTTTTGGCTTTTCAGTACTTTTAACAGTTTTGGGCCTCAGAATATTTACTTTTGTAATGAGAAGAAAACTTAAGAGTAAAAAAAATCTTTGCAGTCCTTGTATGGGGGTACATTTATGGATGTGGGAGAGAGAGATTAAGATTTTTCTCTCTAAAGTAAAATAAGGCAATAGTACAAGCTCTAAATAAAGCTGGGTGTGGTAAACTGCCATTTTATAGAAACATGCAGAGTAACTTGATATAATAAAATCATTTTGTGCAACATTTTATTAACTATAACTTTAGCTCTACATTTATCAAATGCATTTCTCTATTCTACATAACATCTCTCCTCAATCTCCGTTTTAATGCTGTAAGCTCCAATTCATGTGATAAAGAATGGTTCTAGTTAGTCAAGTATCAGAATTAAAAGAGATAACAGCACTTTCCAGTTGATAGAACGCTACTTTTTTTATTGTTTGTATTCATATTAATGGGCTATCACTCAGAAAAATGACATACCTGTACATAAATACATATTACTATTTAGACTCTTTTTCCCTCCTCTTCAAAAGTATAGTAAGACATTTGAGGAATTCTAAAGTGATAACGCTGGAAACTAATGCCAGCAAATTTTTGAGCCCCTAGGTGCTGGGTGTGGAGGGAAGAGACCTAAGTAGGATCTGATTTCTGTCCTGAGGGCACTTCAGTTTAACGGGGAGAGGGAAATGTTCAAACAGTTACACTTGTACTAACTGTCCTAACCGGCAATGGACTCTTTTAGCTGGAAACCATCATCCAGACTCCTTCTACATTTGTGCAAAGTCACATTTATTTAAAATTCCATTTGGCTTTCAACAATTCCATAGACAAAAGACACATATTTAATGAGCACTTAAGTTCTTACTCTCTGTCCAGGTTTATGTAAAGTCCCAGTCCTTGGAATTGAGGTGAGCTTTGCATCCTGGCCCTGCCGCTTACCAGCTGTCTGGTTGAGTGGGTAGCTTCATCTGTAAGGGGCTGCAGTGCTGATCAGCCGGGATAACACACAGAAAGTTCCTGGTCAGACCTGCCCAAGGCTCCGTACTACAGGAGTGTGGCTGTCGCCACTCCAGAGAAATGTATTTTAAAATTTTCTATACTTAAAAAAATTTTTTTTCAGCTCAGTGCCCGTAGTGAGTAGGATGCCAGCCACATACACTGGGGCTGGCAGGTTCGAGCCTGGCCAGGGCCTGCTAAACAACAATGACAACTGCAACCCAAACATAGCCAGGTGTTGTGGCAGGTGCCTGTAGTCCCAGGTACTTGGGAGGCTGAGTCAAGAAAATCACTTAAGCCCAAGAATTTGAGGTTGCTGTGAGTTGTGATGCCACGGCACTCTACTGAGGGTGACATAGTGAGACTGTCTCAAAAAACAATTTTTTTTTTTTCCTATGACTTGATTTCTAGTGCTATGTCCCTATTTCACTGGGCCATCCTGAGGTTATATGAACCTTTCTGTATTTTTACACAGGACCAAAGGGGTAGTGGTGGCTGGGGAGGGGTGTTCTGTGTTATCATTCCCACACATCACCACTCTTACCTGCTTGCCTTTCTCTAAGCTTCCTCTGCCACCCCAGGGCTGTGTGGATCTTTCGGGAGACAACCCACCTCCCATCTTCTAGGTAAACTGCACAACCACACTTCTCTCTCTGTCTCATACCTGCTATGAGGGTCAGAAAGCCAGGTGCAATTTCCAGCATTTCTCACATCCTTCCGACCCTTCTTTTCCTATTCTTTCCTCCATCCTCTACTCTTTCATAAATTTGTTGTTTGTGTGCATAGACAACCCGCCCTTTTCAGTGTCTATGGAGACTCTCTTTGTTTCTCAAGGGAGGCTGTAGGCCTGGTTGTTTCTCTCTGAGCCACGTAAGCCCCTGGAGGCAACGAGGCTGACTAGCCACTTACTGAAAGAGAAAAGCAAAAAAGAGAAATATAAGAGAGAAACAAAAACAAATTAATGTCTTAAATTATTATCTAGCCACAGCAGATGTGATAAAAGGATCAGAAGAGAAACAGTAGTTAATACTGTTCACAGCTCTGCTGTGGTGGCTTCAGAAATGGTGTCTGCAGTTCTGTGATCCTTCTGCTATCCCAGGGTGGAAATTAGTTTTCTCCTCTGGAGTATGGCCTGACCTTAAGGACTGGCATTTAATGAATAGATTATGGCAAAAGTGTTAAAATGTCAGTGAGGTGAGGTTATAAAAAGACTGAGGCTTCAGTGGCTTCTCTTTTGGGTGCTCTTGTTGGAGCTTGTGATCTCTCTCTCTCTCTCTCTGCCTGGAGCTTGTGCGTGTTCTCTCTCTCTCTCTCTCTCTCTCTCTCTCTCTCTAGCTTGTGAGCTCTCTCTCTCTCTCTCTCTCTCTAGCTTGTGAGCTCTCTCTCTCTCTAGCTTGTGAGCTCTCTCTCTCTCTCTCTAGCTTGTGAGCTCTCTCTCTCTCTCTGCCTGGAGCTTGTGAGCTCTGTCTCTCTCTCTCTCTCCCTGGAGCTTGTGAGCTCTCTCTCTCTCTCTCTCTCTGCCTGGAGCTTGTGAGCTCTCTCTCTCTCTCTCTCTCTCTCTCTCTCTCTGCCTGGAGCTTGTGAGCTCGCTCTCTCTCTCTCTCTCTCTCTCTCTAGCTTGTGAGCTCTCTCTCTTAGATTTTCTCCCTCTCCTTTGGATTACTCTCACATGCCAAGACATAAGCTGTCCCGTGGAGAGGCCCACTGGGAAGGCGTGAGGGAGGCGAGGCCTCTGGCCCACAGCCCATGAGGAACCAAGGTCTGCCAACAACCATGTGAGTGAGCTAGAAGTTCAGCCTTTAGCCCCAGTTGGACTAAAGGTGATTGCAGCCTCCCTGATTGAAATCTAACAAGAGACCACCCAGCTACATACTTACATAAAACATTTGCAACAATTTATGTGCTACATGACTGTAATGGATGAAATTAAATTACTAGCAGAAAATAAGTTATTTCCATCTCACTGTACAGCAGAGGCCATCTTCTTGGCAACATACTGAAAAATCACAATAGGAAATAAATTTAAATGGAGGGAAAGGACAGTGTGAACTATTTTACCAGCCTATAAATGCTTCAAGTGAGATGCCTGCCGTACCCTGCCCAGACCCAATGGCAGTGTGTGCAGGGTGTGAGGTGCCTTACCCATTAAAAATGCCTCTGTCTGCTGCTAACGTTATAATCCAGCTGTGGCATTTCAAGGTTTCTTTTCTCTCTACTCTGATGTTTATAATCAAAAACATAATTGCTATAACTTTGAAGCAATTTAAGCAATGCTGCATTAGAAAAATTACCTTAAAGTGTGATTTCTAGAAAGCATACTGGGGTAAGCACTCACAATTATCTCTGTTGTCATAGTAACTTGTAGTTGGAATTAAACCCGGTGTATTAAAGTAACTAGAAAAATGTTGGTGATGTTGGAACACAGGAAGACCCATGTATTACCATTTACATGCAGTAATCTTGACATGAAAATTCTAATAAGCATTTTAAAAACAAAAGGCATTTAGTTTATTTTGAAAATGTGGCACTATAACTCGAAGTCAACATTACTGAGAATTTAGATGTGGTCCTTTGTATCACACAAGTAAGAAAAGTTTGGGTGCTGTTTTTTCTAATAGAAGTTAGACACGGAATAGAATTTCCAAAGATTGTATCTGATGCCTACAACAATGATTTTTCTTTCTGCATTAGGAGTATGCTTAAAGAAATAAATGTGGATTATGTATCTATTAAAGATCACAAGAAAAAAAGAAATGACATCATTATTTTGACAAATAAAACAAAATAATGTTCTGTGTCCCTATTCTCTAAAATTTCAGTTTAACTTAAGCCATATGCCCCAAGACTCAGGACCTTAACAGAGTCAATCCAGAAGGTTTTGTGCATTCTCCTTTTCTGGTTTTCTTAGCAAAGGTACCATTTAGAAGCTCCCTCTAAGGACATTGTCCCAGAGACCTGTAACATTCAACAGCAGAAACTATTATCTCTATGACAATCTTACTATGCTTTTCATGGAGGATATGGAGTGTTAAAAGGGTGAGCCCGGATGAGGCAGATAATTCAAAAAGTTTTGAGGCTCAGTCTTGTTTATATGTCATTGTAATTGAGGGGGATCAGAAAATATTACCCCTAAATATGCCACTTTGGCATAAGGATTATTTAGAGCTAAAAACATTTGAGATTCAACAGATGCAGAAAGAAGTCTTTCCAGAGCCTCCCTCATCTGACAAAAAGCAGAAACTCCTGAGCAATAAAGACGGCCATAAATACCCTCTCCTGGGGAGACTCTAGAGCCACGAAGAAGGAAAGCTGGCACCAGGGCGGACCTGCAGGAACCAACCTTGCTAAGACAGCCTCTTCTACCAATTCCTCCATGTGTTTACCTTTCCGTAGTTTTCAACCCCACGAATCTTTCCTTTGCCTTGTCTTGTCTCCATAATTTATGGCTCTTTGTTAAGAAAAGTATATAAGCTCTTGGGTCTATCTGCTTCTTGAGGTCTTCACTTCTTTTCTAAGAAGGCCCAGGTGTCAAATAAAATTTGTATGCCTTTTCTCCTGCTGGGCTGTCTTTTGTCAGTCTAATTTGCAGTGTCCCAGGCAATGAACCTGAGCAGGCAAAGGAAAAAGACTTTTCTTCCTTTACATAATTGAAAAACCTGCACCAAAATTTCCACCTTTCTGTCATATTCAATAGTAAATGTTGCTATAGAGATAAGTTAGTTTTCAGGCCAAAATCTGGGGATTAGAGTATGGAAGCAAGATTTTTTTTGGTGAAACAGAGAAATGGAAAACAACAGATAGAGGGAGAAAGACTGGGAAAAACAGAGGCCCCATCTGCTTTCCCTCTACTACCCACTTGATTGCATTTTGGGCTTAACTCTATATGGAAGGGTCCGGTTCTGAGAGGTAAAACAAAATAACTACCCTGTTTTTGTTTCAGGCCTTTCAATTCCGGAGATAATAGAAGAAAGATATAGTTGAGGGCTTGGAGCCCATAACTCAGTGAGTAGGGCGCCAGCCATATACACTAAAGGTGGTAGGTTTGAATCCAGCCCAGGCCTGCTAGAAAACAATGACAACTGCAACCAAAAAATAGCTGGGTGTTGTGGTGAGCAGCTGTAGCCCCAGCTACTTGGGAGGCTGAGGCAAGAGAATCACTTAAGCCCAAGAGTTTGAGGTTGAACTGTGATGCCACGGCACTCTACTGAGGGCAACATAGTGAGACTCTGTCTCAAAAAAAAAAAAGATGTAGTTGAGAAGATAGATTCTCCTGGACTTGAACCCCTCATTCAATTGCCTCAGACCTGGGGGTATGTCCTCTCGTGAGGGTGGACCTAGAAGGATGTCAGAATGGTATTTCCTGAATTCTCTTTCCCCACACCCTCTTTTCAAGGTGGACCTTAGATACAAATGTTCATTCGCATTGATTTCAAATTCCAGTATCATGTGTTCTTTAAGTTTGATCATACGGAAAACTGAGGTGTCCTGACTGCTGTCTTTAGTGAGATCTCCTCATTATCAATGTGACCCAAATGAAGACCCCTGACACGGCAACCATCAGCCACTAGTGTCATTTAAGGAATGTCAATTACATGCCAAACACTGCCCCGGGAGTTTTTAAACAGACTCTGAAGTATTTCTCACACTGATCCTATGAAATAGGTATTATTGCTCTCATTTGTTGGAATCAGTTTGATTTAAGCATTCCCTATTGTATATCAAATCATCACCTTGTAGCCCATAAATGTATACAGTCATGATTTAACAACAACAATAACAAAGAAATCAGGCCTGATGAAAATAAATGAGCAGCAGCACAGCATTTCTGTTCTCTGGATTTGTCTGAATTTATCTTATAAGCTGGTTCTCTTGTTATCCACATGGAATTGAAAGGATTACTGGTGTTGAGCCATATTTTATTTTGTTCTGCTTCACAGTATCTATTAGAACAGTGATTTTTTGTTTTTTGCTTGTTTATTTTTTAGTTTTTATAAATGGGTAAGTAGAATCTATATGTGTTTACAGCGTACATGTATAATGTTTTGATATATGTATACATTGTGGTATGACTAAATCAAGACATTTAACATATATATCACCTTACACACATTTTTTTTGTGGTGACAACTCTTAAAATCTACTCTCAGCAATTTTTGAGTATAATATTGTTATTAACCACAGCCACCACAATGCACAATAAATCTGGAAATTATTCCTTCTATCTGACTGAAATTGTGTGTCCTTTGACTAGTATCTTCCCAACCCTCTTTCCAGCCACTCCCCCACTCACACCTGGTAACCACCATTCTATCCTGTTTCTGTGATTTCAGCTTCTTTACACTGCACGTGTGTGTATAAGTGATACCGTGGGGCCTGCACGTGTGTGTATAAGTGATACCGTGTGGCCTGCACGTGTGTGCATAAGTGAGACCTTATGCACGTGTGTGCATAAGTGAGACCGTGTGGCCTGCCTATGTGTGTATGAGTGAGACCGTGTGGCCTGCACGTGGGTATATGAGTGAGACCATGTGGCCTGCACGTGTGTGCATAAGTGAGACCGTGTGGCCTGCCTATGTGTGTATGAGTGAGACTGTGTGGCCTGCATGTGGGTATATGAGTGAGACCGTGTGGCCTGCACGTGGGTGTATGAATGAGACTGTGTGGCCTGCACGTGGGTGTATGAGTGAGACTGTGTGGCCTGCACATGTGTGTATGAGTGAGACTGTGTGGCCTGCACGTGTGTGTATAAGTGAGATCGCGTGACATTTGTCTTTCTGTGCCTGGCTTTTTTCATTTAACAGTGTTCTCCAGGTTCATTCACATTGTTATTACGACAGATTTTCCTTCTTATTTAAGCCTGATTAGTATTCCATTATATATATATATACACACACACACACATACAAGTCACATTTTGTTTATTTATTTGTCTCTGTTGGTGAACTCATAACTTGATTCACATCTCGATATCTTGGCCACTGTGAATAATCCTAGCACAACGTTTTGTTACAGGCACGCAATAGTTGTTAGCTGACTGATTGTTACACGCAAAATTTCCTCTTTAGCTATTTTGATTTGTAGTAGCCTACACTGGGTAGAGCATTTTGAAGGGGTGTGTGCTTTATTTTGAGAAGAATTTATAAGATGTTATTTATTCCTAGCAGTGGTGAATCCCACCCCCCCACAGTTTTTGGCTGGGGCTGGGCTTGAACCCACTACCCCAGTATGTGGGGTCGGCGCCCTGCTTCTTGAGCCATAGGCGCCACCCAGGAGTGGTGAATTTTAAAACCCTAGTCTACTCTCTATTATGATTATAAAACCTTACTACTAGACTGTAATTTGTGGAATTTTGTCCCATTTCACAGGGGCATAGTATTAAAAGAGACAGTACACTTTAAAAGAAAACCTATTGCAAGGCAGATGCTTGGAGTTTCTTAAATTATACAGTTTGTGGTGTGAAAAATGATCTTCCCATTTCCATAATTTTAGACGGTGAGTTCAGAGTTCAGGTTCAGAAGTTCAGAATGTATGCACTTATCAGATGCTGCAAAAGGAAAAGGAGCTGGAAGCCTCATACTCAGGACCTGACCATTTGGGGCTCTGTTGCAATCACTTGAGTATGGCCCTTCCTCAAGGCTATCCAAGCGTCAGAAATTGCTCCCACCACCCAGCCAATACTTCTCTTAAATTTAATAGTCTGTCACTCACACACCTCTCTACCTGTCTGAAAGTTTGGATTCCAAATCCACGTTGAGAATATTATATTTTAAAAATACATTCCTTTCCAGCATCACCAAATAACTTTAAAATGTGAGCTTTTTATGTAGACGGAAAGAGATGTTTTTTGTGAAGTCATTTTCTATTTAAAATGATAAGAATGCCATTATAAAAAGGAACACGAAGGTTAATACCTTATCTTGCTTAATATGATATAGAGATTCTGCTTTTGAGCAGCTAATTGGTACTTTAATAAAATTTGTCAGGTCATGAATAAATGAAGATATACATAAATGTGATCTAAAATGGAATTGTCTTAAAATACACAAGTGGCCACTTTAGGCATCATCACAATTACTCCTTTTTAGCTCCTTTTGTCCTCATTTTTTAGGTGTGTTACTTGATGGATGGTGTCAAGTTCTAAGACAAAACATTTAAGTATAAATATAATATTTGTTCTTAGCACACATTTTGCTTTTTCCTCTGTCCTTACAAAGATAGTTCTTATAGGACAGTTTCTATCTTTTGAAATGTCATTACTGATGTTATGTAGATTATCATCTACAGAAGGAGCTATCACCAACATTCCTAATTGGGTTTAAACCTCCTTAAATTTAAAAAAAAAAAAGATGTATAACAATGCATTATGAGGCTGAGAAAATATAAAAGATGTTTAGTATTATCATCAATTATAACTTACAACCAAGTTTATCAGGGTTGTAATTATTACTGAGCTGCAAGTAACTTTCTCGCAGGGGAAATGTGCTTGGGAAAATGACTCTTAGTCCTTTTCCACAGGGCCGACCCGGGCATATGGGGCTGCTGAATAAAGGGAAAGGGGACCTGGGAAGATGCTGAACTTGCTGTAAAGCCACAGTGGAGAGGACTGGGGGGCACAGCTTGTATTCTTCTGGATTGGGGGTGATGCTGCTGCTCCACGCTATTGGTAGCTGGCGTCAGGCAGAACCTACTACACCTGGGATCCCCACCCCCGGGCTCCAGATCAGTAGTGGTCCATGGCCTGTTAGAAACTGAGACCACAGGAAGGGAGCGGCAGGTGAGCTGGTGAAGCATTATTTGTATTTACAGCCGCTCTCTATCACCACCTGAGCTCCGCCTCCTGCCGTGTCAGTAGCAGCGTTAGATTCTCATAGGAGTGTGAACCCTTCTGTAAACTGTGTGTGTCAAGGATGTAGGTTGTGTGCTCCTGAAGAGAATCAAAGGCCTCCCCCCACCCTGGCCTGTGAAAAAATTGTCCTCCATGAAAGCAGTTCCCCGGGACAGAAAGGTTGGGGACTGCTGCAGTGCCCTGCAAGGCAGAATGGTAGCTGTCCCTCTGAACGCTGGTTGTCCCCTTTCACTGAGGTATAAGAGCATGGCACTGGGGCTATTGTGGGAGGCACTCATTAGTTCCTGCAATAGAAAATCAACTCATCAAAGATAGATTTTACATGAAACTCTGTACTTGGCCCTGCCATGGCCACACAGATGAGAACGATTGAGTTTCTATTACACCAAGAATTCATTTTCTCTGAACCACCTGTCTCTCCCACTTCATTCCTTATCACAGCGTCCAGGGCTGTGCCTTGGGTTACAGTGACAGAGTGAATGGTGATTTAAAGGAAATTAGATGAAACTCTTATTCCTCTGTTGGGAGAGGAAATTGATTTGTGAACCTGTTTCCCTCTATTCTCCCTGGTTCTTTGTAGGCCTGAGGAGAGTAGCCGGAGGGTAGGGTGGAGGTACATTTGTGTCCCCCCACCCCTCACCCTCAGCTCCTTCCTCCCTCTTCCCATTGCTGCCACATACCAGAGTTTTCAATTTTACCAGCTGAAAATCATTTGGGTTGACAACACTTCTGGAATTTGGGTAACTCTATACAGCTCCTCCCTGGTTAGTTTGTAAACATCATTTACATTCAACCTTCTATGTCATACTACAACTCGTTATCCCACATAAATGCAAGAAATGCAAATTGAATGATATGTCAATCACAAGCTCTCTCAAGGAAGGCATATCGAACGAACAAAAGAATGATGTGGGTTAATAGAATTAAATTTTTTTCTTCCACCATCTGACTGGGATTTAGGAGTGCAATTTGCAATTTTCCATGGTGGGGGGTATAGAAAGAATGGCAATTTGCTAAAATAGGTAGGGGGTCAGAGGGCAGCCAGAGGCTCTGTGACTCTCACTGGGCTCCAGAGACGGAAGGGCTTTGTTCTGGAAGGGGAAAAGGAGCGGGGACAAGGGAAGAAAAGGGGCCAGAAGCATCTGCTCAAGGCAGCCTTGCCCATCCAGATGGAGCACTCCACATCTCTGCCCTGCCCTTGTTACTCACATAAGCAGCACAGAGAGGCTCTAAAAGAAAAGAGGTTTATTTGGGAATAAAGCCCTGGGCATTTACACACCATAATCAACTATGTCTGCATTCAGGGAGGTAAAGGAAGGCCGTAATGTTCAAGGGAAAATTAGGAAGATTATATAATTGTTTTGAAATGATTATCCTCAGTTGCAAAGATCAATAATGATGACCAGACTGAGGTTGGACAGGCAATTGCTGGGCAGATGTCCTTGCTGAAGGACTTTCTGGGTAAGCCTGTGACAGCCTTTGTATGAGGCTGTGGCTTTGTAGAGTCTTTTGTGATAGTTTCATCATTAGGGCACAAAGCATGATACCCTTTCTCTGTGGCTTTCCCCAGCTCAGGTGTTTTTTCAACATGTGACTCTGTTTTGATTCTGACAACTTTCAATCACCACAGCACTAGCTTTCCCTCAGAATACTGAGGCACACGTGTGACCAGAGCGGGAGAGAATGGAGGCTGCTCAACAGCAGAAGCATAACGAACGAAGGGACACTCGGGAGGGGCGATGCGTGCTCGGAAGGGAGGTGTCGTGTGCCCACCTGATCAGCAACTCTGTCCTAAGTAGTTTCACACAGGATTCACTGGGGGATCCCTGCTAGCGTGAGTGACTTAGGGAGCAAGTGGGAATCCTCATTAGCAAGCATGCCAGGAACCTCCACTCCAAGGGCTGAGCCCCATTGTTGGCAGGAGCGTGGGGATCTCAGGAAAGGGGAGTTTTGTTGCTATGTGTAGGCGAGGAGATTGAGACTCCCTCTTTTCTTAAACCTGGAGAATGAGGTTTGGCCCGCATTTAGGATTTGAGCAGATTTTATTTCTGAAGCATGGCAATGCAAGCCGTAGTGGATTGATTTATGGAATGAGGGTGAAAATAACAGTGCCTTCAATTTGTATTGTTTCTTTACCTTTTTCTACTTAGGCAAGTCATTTAACTCTAGGCGTCTTAGTTTCTTCATTAAAAAAATACCCGTAATTTTATATAGGGGTTAGGGGGCTAGTTGGTAGCACAGCAAAGATTAGAAACGAGATCTACTTTTCTAACTCTGGTCTTTTCCCCCTGACCTGTAGTCCAGGGCCACAGCAGGGTGGGAGACAGTAACAGCAGAGCTATGAAGAAGGGCAGTAGAAAACAGGATATTATTGAACCATCATAGTAAATGTGAGGATGGAAGAAAAATCACAACCATAAAGCAGAGTCTGCTATTAAAAACCAGAATCCCAATACTTAACACTGTGTAGGTTTTTTATAGAAAGAGTGACATTAGTAAGGAAGTTAGGAGAGGGCAAGCAGTGGTCAATTGTTGGGTTTAAAAGCATGCTACAGTCCATAGGTCAGAAACTAAGGCTTCTGAAGACCTCTGGGAAATCAGGGGCATGAAATCTAGGGCTTTTATTACATCTTTAAATAGAAGGAATTCATGTTCATTTTAAGGAAAAATTGGAGTTGACACCTCTGCCAGAAGCATTCATTAGAACCAGAAAGTAAATGATGAAGAAAGGTTATCCCAGGTATCACTGTCATTTTATCTGCCTTCTATGGAGTGGTGCGCCTGAAAGATACTGTTTGTGATAAAACCCTAAAGGTTAAAGTAATATTCCAAATTATGCAACTGCTTTCTGAATTACAGTTTTAATACAATGTACTTTTCCCTGGGAAACAGTTTTGATTTTCTTCTGAAAGTATCTCCCTGTTAATTCGCATGTGAGAGAACATGTGAAATTAACGAACACTTCCCTGTGAAATTACAGACATAAAATCCAATACTATAGATTTTTCACTCCTGCTAAAATAATTAAGCATGAGGCCATTAGACAGAATGGCTCTAACTACCCTGAGTTTTTGTATAAATAAAACGAGACTTAAGGTCATAAATGACCAGCTGAGCATTAGTTATGTTATCAGAGACTTTCCATCAAAATGGTCCAAGTAAGGCAACAGCTCACATTTTAACTAATCCAATGATTTCTCTGTTCTGCTTCTGCATTCACACTGTAAAAGCTTCCTTCCAAACTCCTCTGGGGAGCCCAAGCCGACAATGATTTGGCACTGCCCTATTCGTAAATTCCTCTTTGCTTGAATAAACTCTTAAAAAATTTAATGTGTCTAGATTTATCTTTTAACACTTCTGTCACTGATGATCTCAGCAATCATGTACTGAGTCACAGCCCTGATCACATAATCCATGGGGCTCGGTGCAAGAGGAACATGTGGGAGATGTCAGGGTTGGAGACACCCATTTGGGAATCACTGGCATGTAGACAGTGTTTAAAGCTGTTAGACCGTAATGAGTTCAGCTTGGAAGAAGGTGCACGTGGAAATGAGAAGAGAAACCAGCAGAGCGTCCCTATGTGCACAGACAATTAGAGTTTGAGCCAGGCAAAGAGGAGCCAGCAAAGGAGGCCTCGGAGGACAAGCTAACGAGGTAGCAGCAAAATCTTCAGTGTGAGGGGTCACGGAAGCTAAGAGAATGAAGTGCTTCTGGAGGAGGTTTGGTCCCACATGTAGACTCCCAATAAGAAGCTTGATCAGATGATCATGGACAAGCAACCCTTGAATTTGGCCTCATTAAGATGATTGGGACCTTGACCCGTGTGGTTATCAACAGAGTGATGGGGACTGAAGTCTGACTGAACTGGATGAAGAGTGAGCGAGGGGAGAAAAATGGGATGGAGCCTGCAGGGTTGTGGGATCAAGGGAGGAGTTTTTTTAAGATGGGAGGAAACCAGAGTGGACAAAGCCAGTGCTGAGCATTGAGACTGTGGACTTTTGCTGGAAGAAGTTCTGCAAGTTTACATGGGAATGCGATGGGAGCTGATGAGCACCTTCTTCTGAGCAGGCAAGTAGAGGGGTAGAGAGCACCCTGCTCCAATACATCTTTCATTACTCGGTTTTGAGGCTGTAAATCTAAGCACATGACTCCATTCCTCAAACTCTTCAACTATGTTCTGTCATCCTGCACATAAACTCCAAGCCCTTGGGCTTGGCTCTTGTTATTTTCTTCTGCCCCTCCATGCACTCTGATGGACCAGCCTGCTCTCGGTTGTGTCTGGTCGCTGGCCTGCGCTACCCAGTTTTTCTCTAGGCGTCTTAGTTTCTACAGCTAACTCCTATTCTTCTTTTCATATCTCAATTTAAGTACCACGTCCTCTGGGAGGTCTTTTGAAACCCCTAGCTACATTACATTCTTTGCATTTCATTATTTTAACTTCTTGTTCATTTAGTTAGTTACTTGGGGGTGGGTTTGACCCTGCCACTTTCCGTACATGGGCTGGTGCCCTACTCCTTTGAGCCTCAGGTGCCGCCCAGTTACTTATTTTTTCCTTAGACTCTAAGCAAACAAAGAATTTCGTTGGCCTTGTTGGTGGAGTATTTCCAGTGCCTAATGCACAATGCCTCCCACCCCTATTCACTCAGCCCCAACATTTTTCTTAAATATTAGTGAGTCAATTTGGCAGCATAGAAAGGATGTATAGTACAGGAGGGTCCAGGCAGACTTTTTGGGGAGGCCAGGGTTGGGTCTGGCAGTCTGCCTAATGGGCTAAGCAAAGACTTGGGAGGCAGAGTTTCTGCTTTTAAATTTTGGCTTTATCATTGGCTTTGTGACTTTGGGCAACTTACAGAACCATTCCATGCCCTTGTCTCCTTTTCTATAAAATGAAGATGGTACTAGCACCCATCTCTTATGATGGTTGTGAGAATTTGATGAGTTTAAACATGCTACCTCCTTTGAACTACTTATTATCATTATTATTTTACTTACATTTGTTATCAAAACAATCATCTATGGTTTGTGTTTTCAGGGGAGAAACTAATATTATTTGAAAAGCTCATAAGCAACTGCTATCATTTGAATACAGTTTTTCCTCACCAAAACTCATGTTGAGACTTGGTCCCCGAGTGGTAGTGTTGGAAAGTGGGACCTTTAAGAGATGATGAGCTTTTCAAGATAGATTCACCTCATGAGACTGAGTTAATTATTGCTGGACTGGATTAGTTCCTGTAAGAACAGATTTTTGTAAAGCAAACCCGTACCTTGTGTTTGGTCCCTTTGTGCACACACCTGTTTCCCCTTTCACTTCTCCACCGTCCTGTGATGCAGCCTGCGGCCCTCATCAGAGGCCACGCAATGCTGGACCAGGCTTCCTGGACTTGCCAGACTCCAGAATCACCAGCAAATAAACCTCTTTTCTTTATAAATTACCCAGTCTCAGGTACTCTGTTATGACAACAAAAACTGATTAAAACAGAAAAGCTCTTGGATTTATCCATGTTTATCTGGATAAAGAACACTTCTGTAGGAAAAACAAATGTAAGGCTTATTTGCAAGGGAAATTAACATTAAGAAATAATTAAGATTGTTATTTCATCATCGATGAAATTACTATGGAGTTTGAGAATAAAAAGCATATTTACACAGAAAATTACTTGAGAAGGGTTTTTTAAATTAATCTTCTTTTATATTCGTTCACCCAAATCACTCCACAGCCTCCAGAGTAATGTCGGTTCCTCTCTCATTGCACATTTAACTCATGGCACTTTGGGGGAAACTAGAAAGAGAAACCTCCCAGGAGCTATGGAGAAAAGAAGACAACTTGGTCAAAATTTACTGCTAGTTGAAGAAAATCTAATCTTAGCACTCTCAACATAGTAATATACTGATTATTTCCTGTGTTTTCTTCCGGTATTTGTGGGATTTCTGCTTTTCAATTTCACCTTGCTGCCTATCTAAAATCTTCAAATATTGCATAGTGCCAGAATCTTTGTAAAATCCAACTCTTCTTAAGCATAAGAAATCAGAATTTACACACATAGCTGGATTCAGGAAAGTGCTAAGCAGGGTCCTGGCCCTTTGTCTTGGCCCTTGATAGACTGGGAGCTCCAGTCCAGAGCTCTTAATCAATTCTGTGTAAATTTCCAGGGTTATCTACAAAATTACACGAGTGGCTCAAGGTTTCTTGTATTCAACTAATGCAGTGACTTGATAGATGACAGAATATGATAAGGTTGATTCTTGAAGAATTTGTTCTATCCTCTATGTTTACAGTTATGAAATGGAAATGCTGGCTGGCTGAGAATTGCTTGTGTATTGATTAGTAAATCCTTCGTGTGTAAAACATGTCATTTTTCAAGAGGAAAATATGAGAAGAGGAATATATAGGCGTGGGTTAGCATCTTCTGTAACCAATCGCCTTAAAACTCAGCAGCTTATCTTGATCATATATTATTGTAACTTACATGCTTGTGAGTAGACTGGGCTTGGCTGACCTTGACTGAGCCTGCTGTGAGTCTGTGAGTTAACTGATGATTCTGTTCTAAGCTGGGATTGGCTTGAGAATCTTATCTGGGGTAACTCAATCCACATGTCCCTTCTTCCTACTGGGAATATAGGCTAGTCCAGGCATGCCTTTTCTTGGTGATGGTAGAAGCTCAAAAGAGCAAGCAAGAACTTTTGTACATTTTATTTATCCGCATATTATATGGTCAGGGGGTTGGGAAGTACTTACTTCTGTGGGAAGAGTTGCAGTTTTATGACAAAGGGGAATGAAGAATTTGGGCCATGTATCCCCATGACGGGTAAGACTGAAACTGCAAGAGCAGGCAACCTAAGACAGGGGCTATGTTTTTCCGCCATACAAAAAACAAGAGGGAATTGTTGGGCCCTGCCATGTGCCTGAGGACTAGTGCAACTTCCCGAGCCTGACTAGAAGCAGATCCATCGAGCTACTTCCGCGTAGCAACGACTCAGCAAGGCCCGGCCTGAAACTGCCTCTACCTAGCTACAGCCAATGTCGTACCATGCAACTGGCCCGACCCTGTCACTCACCTCTTCCCCCACCTTCTTTCCCTGCCCCTTCTCCACAATAAAAAATAAATAAATTCAAAAAAAAAAAAAAAAAAAAGATTTTAAATCTCAATTTTTTAATTCGATTTGTTCTTAAGCTGTAGTAGTTATTACTCCTCCTTCACCCCTAACTTTGTAACTTATTTCACTATGCATATTTATAATGCTTTTCAGTAGTTTACCCAGAAAGTCAGGATAAATTATTGATGTCTACATGTTTTGCTAAAGGGCTCCCAGAGAGAAATGATACACTACTGTTTGATCACTTGCTCTATTTCCATCAATGCCAAACAATATGATTAAAAAAAAAAAAAAAAAAAAATAGGGAGATGAAAAACCCTCAAAATGTCACTTAGCATAATTTAAGAAGGGATTATGTTTAGCCTCATGCTTTAAACTTCAGGGAAGGCCGAAGGGAAAAAAGAAGATAAAAATGAGGACAATAAAGAAAACACCATGCTGTTCCAACAACATAAAATGAGTGGAAAAAAAAATCATAATTTTACCTCAACAAAAAAAAAGAAAGTCTTGTTTGCACGCAGTTATTTGTAAGGAAAACCAAAGAATATGCCCAAAGATAGAAGCTCATATTTACCGACAAAGACTCTCTCCTTTGACCAAAACTTTAGTCTGTCCTATGAGTCTTTTGCTTGACTCATCTTTATCTTGGTCTTCCTTGTCTGTCCTTGTAGAATCCAGTTTGAAAAAGAATCTTGCTAAGTCAGTTTAGTGTAAATCCTCCACCCTTGGTACAAAACAAACCTCACTCTTTCCAACCTTCAGCAAGAGTTCTGTAGATCCAGTTTAGCAATAGACCCCTTTCTCCAGATGTTTCTTCTTAGTAATTTTCCATCTACTAAACCCCACCATGTTCCTTGCTTATGTATCCTCACTTATACAAGGGCTTATGTATGCCCTTTTGGAGACAGAGTTGAGTCCAAGTTCTATCCCTCTCACTGCCTACAATGCATTGCAGTGGTCCTTATATCTATCACATTGGCTCCTTTGCATAAAGTCTATCTTACCAATTTTAACAAGTGTTCAACATTTTTTTTTTTCTTCAATAACACTAAGTAAGACTTCATAAGACATGGGGATATGTAATTGATTATTATCTTATAGAGTTCCACAGTGGCATATAAAAACAAACAAAAAACAAAGCTAAAAGCTAAATGTGAGTTCCTAAGACGATTTCCACAAGCAAAATAAATTCTATGCTTTCTTAAACTTAAAGTTAAGGGATCAGGTGAGCAAATTAGGAAATAAAGAACCCACAGTTAGTTCTGAAACTGAGAAAGTTTCAGATACCAAGTTGTTGGAGACATCCCAAACTATCCAAATTTTCTTAGTCTTTCAATTCCAGGACAAAGATGAATTATTTTCTAGAAATTTATGATAAAGATGCAGATGAATTATATTAATACCCAATAATATTTATAGTGACCATTAGAGATGTTCTTGAGCTTAAGAAAACAAATAACTTTTAAGTGAGGTGTACCTATCCCCATTATAAGCACAGGGAAATTGAAGGCTCTTGGATGGGGCTAGAAAATAAAGTATTCAGCATTATTTTTCTGTTGCTGAGGTCCTTTGAAATGAAAGTTGAAGTCCTCCCAATCTCTGAAACTAGGACTGAAAGATGACATATGTTTTTGAAAAAGAAAGAGACTTATCAATATTTGGGTATTTTATCTATGGCTAAAAAATAAATCAGTATTACAAATTTGAAGTGAATGATTAATGGATTCTGCAGCCAGATGGTATTAAAATCTAGTATGTGACAAAAGTCTTAGACTTTTCGCCATCAGATGCCAAATCAAATGGTTATCATGAAGAGAGAGAAAAATCTAGAATCACGACCATATGTTCAAATGGAGAGGGGGAAAAAAAGGACAGTATGGTGTTTCATGTCTGTAATTTCAGCACTTTGGAAAGCTGAGTCAGGAAGATTGCTTGAAGCTAAGAGCTTGAGACCAGCGTGGGCAACACAATTAGACCCTTCTATCCAAAAATAGAGTAAATGAGCCAGTTGGGGTGGTGAGCAGCTGTAGTCTCAGCTACTGGGGAGGCTGAAGCAGGAGGGTCACTTCAGCTAAGGAGTCTGTGGTTGTTAAGAACTATGATTGTACCATTGCATTTGAGCCTATGGAATGGCTTAAGACACTATCTCAAACAAAATAAAATAAAGCAAAACAAAGCAAAAACAAATGTTTCCAATTTAGAGGAATACAAAAATCAGATGCAGCCACACTGCCCCTGAAGGAGCTGTAGGGCAGAATCAGATCAGCATTTGCTCCGATGGGTTTTTGTTTTTCAAAAACAAAATTCCATGTGTCTGATATTCATGAATTCATCTATTACTAGTCATTAAGTTTGCAGAAGAAAGCTTGAAATTTCAACAAGATAACCAGAAAAGTAAATGCGGGCAATATACTAAATAGGTTAAATATCTCACTCCCTTTAAGAAAGCACTAAGGTTGATCTGATTAAAATCTGTATTTTAAGATAGGTAAACTGAGGCAAAGAGAAGTTAAATGGGCTGCCTTAAGTCATATTATTAATTGGAGACAGAGATAAGACTAGAATCCATGCATGAGAAAAATAAAAATCGAGCCTGAGTGCTTATCCACAATGCTTCCCAAACTTGCCTTCTTCATGATTATCATCATCATCACCATTATTGCATTTCCCATCTTTGCTCCTTTGCAGTTTTATTCATCCTCATATTTATCAAGAGGAGAGAATGTGTGGAAAGGCACTGCATAAAAACAGCCTGTTTGCTCTCCCTACATCGATGTTGTTTTTTCAGCACTTTCTTAGACCTGAATATTTGCCACAGACAATTAAGCAGGTGATAGATGAACTCTCGGCTTTCCTGGGATGTAAAATAAACTATACTGAGTCTGAAAATATCAACGTGCAGCATGAACGATGAGTTCTTGCAGGCTAGTTTGCATTTCTATCAGCCTTCAATTGCTTCTCATTGTTGAGCCATAAATATGTCATAATATTGTTTAACTGTCAACAAAGTGAATTTTCTTGCCAACTGAGCTAAATATAAAAATTTAATATTGTCCAATTATATTTTGTTCATGAGATTGTAAAATGTAACAATTAATATGTTTCAATGATAAAAATCATATTTACAAAGGTATGGTGAATTTATATGTGTGTGTGCATATATATATATATATATATATATATATATATATGTATGTATGTATGTATGTATGTATGTATGGAGAGAGAAAGAGAGAAAAAAACATTTTAATATAGTCAAGGTACTCTAAATCATATTCTTGGCACTATTTGGTGCTTATTGAATATTTGTTCACTGAATTCATACATATTCAGTGCATGTCATCATTTAAGTCTAACTTCTTTTTTTAATTTTCAACACTGACCTCTTTATTTAAGGGAAAAAGAATTTTCAAAATAAAAGACTAAAGATACACACATTTATCCAGGGAAATGCAGCACAATGGTAAAAATGTCCAGACAAAATAAGAATTATCATCTCAATTTATTCTTCCCATCATTTTATTCACTGTTCTCTATTTCAAATGAATATGAATAGAGGAAACCTTAAAAATATAGAATATTATAAATATTTATTAGTGCACAAAGCATTTGACAAAAGTATAAAATGATCATGGAAAAGAGGTACAAATTATTATGTTACTCTTGTGAAATGTGGGATTGGACAAAGGTGGGACATTAGTTAAAGAAAATATATTGTTCTTATAAAAACAAAACCAAACTAAACAACTGAATAGTGGTGACACATGTGTCTCATTATTTCTTGCATTTTTCTGTACCTTCCATATTTTTTGTTTTAGAATAAGACATATTGAAAAGAGAAAACAAAAGCTCAAGATATATAAGAAAATATTAGTATACTTATAAAAGATATTTAAATCCAACACCATGAAACTAAATTACAAAGGTAAATTTCAGATGGGCAATGAAAATAATTATCAAAAAAGGATTATTTCATTAGAAATCTGATACTAAAAATTAAGTAGGATTCTGGGAATCCTTATTTGACTACCATGAGCATTTATATGGAACTATAGCAAAATGTTTGAAAAAAATATCTTCTAACTATAAATATTTGTATTAGAAAATAAAAAATCTCAAATGAGACATGATTTTTGAAATGGAAAAGATCACAAATTAATCAGCATACCCACATAATAGGACTAGAATTAGATACAAATTTACTTGTGAGAAGTCCGTTAACTGGTAACTGAATGGAGGAGAGATAAAAAATGATATGCTTAGAGTTTGTGTTATTATTTACTTATTAATTCATTTATTTTGAGATGGGCTCTTATTGTGTTCAGGCTAGTCTCAAACACTTGGGCTCAAGTGATAACTCCTCCCTCAGCCTCCCGAATAGCTGGGACTACAGATATGCACCACTGCACCCAGCTTGAGTTCATGACATTAACATTTCTATGAAACCCACATACATCACATTTTCTGTTACTAATCTAAAAATCTCCATATGTCTATATCATCTGGAAAGAATCTGTGTATGTGCTAAACCTGTTTATTGGCTGAGATACTGGTTCCGTGCTTCCAAATTTGCCCAGAGATGAGTGAAGCCAATAATATCAATTTAGAAATAAAAAATATAAAGTCAATCAAGAGAAAGAATTTGTGGAAGAGTGCTACACAAAGCAGGAACAGAATATATAAAGGGCTTAAGAGAGAAAAATGCAACAGCAAGCAAGTTATTGCGCTTGAATCAGAATGAAAAGTGGAGTGAGTGAGAGTGTTATGAGAAGAAATGGATGAGTCGGGCTGCTCCTGTGGCTCAGAGTAGGGCACCAGCCCCATATACCCAGGGTGGAGGGTTCAAACCCAGCCCCTGCCAAATTGCAATGAAAAAATAGCCAGGCTTTGTGGTGGGCGCCTGTGCTCCTAGCTACTTGGGAGGCTCAGGCAAGAGAATTGCCTAAGCCTAAGAGCTGGAGGTTGCTGTGAGCTGTGACAGCACAGCACTCTACTGAGGGTGACAAAGTGAGACTGTCTCTAAAAAAAAAAAAAAAAGAAAGAAAGAAAGAATGAAAGAAAGAAAGGGATGAGTCAAGAAGAGATCAAATTATGTCAGTTATTATATTAGCTGTATGAGTACTATCCAATTTGTAATGCAGAAGCTACATGGTATTAAGAAATTTTAATCCAAAGAACTGACATAGTCTGAAGCATACTTTCAAAAGTTTATTTTGGTTGCAAAAGTGAAAAAAATGGAAACCCACAGAAACTATTGCAAGTAGACCAAATGAAAGTAATGTTAAGTTGGGATAAAACTGAGTTAACAAGGGTGCAAAAAACTACACAGGCTGAAGATATAATAAGTATAACATCATAAAATCAAGTATGTCCCAAATGTCATAGTAAGAAATTTTTTTAAACATCAATCAGGTAGTTTTTGAATAAAACACTTATCATTTATTCCACAAACATTTATTGATCATCCACCAGGTGTGGGACACTTTTCTACATCAGCAATAAAGCCGATAAAGCTCTCTCTTCTCATTCTAGCAAGAAGAGATGGATAATACACAAACACAAGAAAAAAAGTAACATGTTCACTAAATAATGTACATGTATGTTAGAAAGTGGCGAATGCCTTACCAGGTAAAAGGAAAACCAGGTAAGTGGAGTTGTGAACAGGAAGTAAGCAAGTTAAAAAATAAATAAGAATTGTTCAGGTGGGATTTATTGTGTAGATGAAATTTCAGAAAGGGATTATATGCAGTGAAGAAATCAGCTGTGTGGGTATCAGTTGGAAGTTCAAATTAGGCATAAGTACTAGAAGGACAAAGTCCCTGACCTGAAAAAGGCCTTGAAATCAATAAGTAATCAAAGTAGGGATACAGGGTCCCTGACGCAAAGCAAGTGAGAAGGAGAAAAACGGGCTGAGGCCAGAGTGCACAGGGAAAGGGGATTAAACCCTGGAAGTTTAGCCTGTTGGAAAGACTGGAAAAATGAGGAATTACTATAAGATTTAGAAAAAACAAAACAAAACAAAAAACAAACAGTGAAATAGCTAAACATTCAAAGAATGTCTTTGGCTTCTGCAATAAGATTACATTCTATTAGGGTGGAGTACTAGAAAACTAATATAGATAATCTTTAAATAATCAAGCAGAGAAGAGTTTGTGGTTTTCTCCAAGGTAGAAACTCTGGCTAGGTTGCAAGTAAACATATGAAGAAAGAATGTTGAAGATAGAAGAGTATGTCTTAATGGATTGGATGAGAAGATTAAGAAAGCAATCAGTATTAAGATGATGTTATTTTTCTCTTATTTGCTTTTAACGTAGCTGAAGAAACTGTGGAGGTATTGAGGTTCTCTTTGGGGGATGAAAAAGAACAGTTCAACTTGAAGAATGCTAACTAGATAGCTTCCACACAAATGTGAAGTTTAGGAAAGTTTCGGGGATGTAAAACCTTTTGGCTTCTCTGTGCTACCTTGGAGTAGAAGTTGTCTTGGGCCATACATTAAATACACAGGTATTAATGATAGCTGAAGAACAAAAACCAAAAAGGCCATGCAGGGCCATGCCTGTGGCTCAAAGGAGTAGGGCACTGGCCCTATATACTGAAGATGGTGGGTTCAAACCTGGCCCCCATCAAAAACTGCAAAAAAAAAAAAAAAAAAAAAAAAAAGCCATGCATAATTTTCTTGATATCAGCCCCCACTGAATTAAAGTTGTAGGACTTGACAAGAGAACTAATAAAGTGTGGGGAGAGTGAATAAAGTGAGTCCACTTAACTGAAGGAACAGATAGAAACTTGTATTTAGACAAGTTTGTGAGAAAATATGAGCAAACTAGTGGTCACTGAAAAAGGGCAAGGTTCATAAATTTGGAAAGGAAATCTTTATTTCTCATAAAAGGTTGCAGCCTGTGGGTATGGGGGTGCCATTCCCACAGACTGGAAAGCAGAACCCTGGCCAGAAGCCACAGACATGTGCATTTAGGCAGGAACAATGAAACAGAAGTTGATGAAGAACACAATGACCAAATGTACGTATCTAAGAAGCTATACAGGGAGTCATAAATAAAACACGTGCCTGCACAATCAGGCTTTATGCCCCACTATGGAGCCCATGTTCAGAAACAGCCACCTTCTGGTGTCCAAAGGTAGAGACAGGTATGAGCACCCCCTCAGCGTATGCTCTATAAACTGGTAAAAACAACAACAACAACAGCAAAAGCCAAAAAGCACTCCATGGTTGGTGGTCTCTTATGAGGGAAAAAGTGCTTCCCTGAATCAAGAGACTGGTTTCTGTACAACCTTTAGGAAAAAAGCTTGATGATTATTAGCAAGGAAGGGGGTATAATAAAATATGTCTGACACTCATTCCATCATGGCTGAGAACAGAGTTTTAAGGTTTCTTTGGAGTCCCCTTGGCCAAGTGGGGATCCATTTATTCAGTGGGGTACTTAGGATTTTATTTTGATTGCAATTAACTGTATTATATATACCTTGCCCAGCTTCTCACGTCCTCATTTTTGTCCAATACTAATGATGTCATCTTGTCACTGGTTTATGCCTCTCACTTGCATTAATGCTGAAATAATCTTCTTGCATCGGTCTGGATTTTCTGTTTTTCACTTTTAAGGATACTTGTTCCCACCTCACTCTTTTTCAAATACAGAACACTAATGAAAGTGTAAGTTAAGTAAGAAAAGAAAGCTTTGCCTCTTCTTTTTAGGGTAACTATGTCTCCTAGCAAAACTAAAATGAGAGAAAAATAAATAGGCAAACAAATAAGCCAACCTTAGCTCTTATGAATAAAAAGCTACATCATTTTATAAAACACTTGAAGAAGAAAGAAGCATGGAGACTTGTCAAAGAACTAAAAAAAAAAAGAAACAAAAAAACGTTTTCTAACATTTCTTAACTTAAATAGGAATAGAAGAAAGATTATTTGAGGTTTTTAAAAAGTGTTTTAAATTTTATCTTCCTAAAAATTTCAGAATATTATAGGAATATAAACAATTTTGTTATGTGAGTTTCTTTGGCACAGCTTGAATCAAAGTTATAAGCATGCCCATCAGCCTGATAGTGTGAATTGTTCCCCTACGGGTGAAAATGTAGCCCTTTCTCCTCTGACCGACTTACCTACCAAATGTACCTGAGGGTGTTAATCAACAAGTTCCAATTTAACATTGAGTAAATATGGCATTTGTTTCTCCATTCTTGTAATACTTCTGTAGGGTAATATTTAGAAATAAACATATCCTACATCAAGTACACAAAGTGAATTCAGTGTGAATTTAAAATGACTTTCTATTCTTCCAGAGGCTTAAGAGACCTGGGGCCCCGTGGGACACACAGAGTTGGCTTCCCTGGAGTTAAAAATTCCACAAGCCAATTCTCTGAATCCGTGCGCCCCATGGAACCTGAGATCAAAGGGCATGCCGCTTTTCCTCAGAGATACAGGCCAGAGGGTTAACATATGTTAACAACATATTGTCAGAGGTCCTTAGGTGCTCTGCCCCGAGGAAAAGACACAGTCGTTACTTCATACTGAGTAAACGCTTGAAGATATTCTTCCATTAACTCTGTTCCCCTGTGGCTACTTTCTTTGTGATCTTTATTTAGATACCTGCCCAGAAATTAGTCAGTGTCTAAAAGAAGATGTTTACTGCAAAAGTGATTGTGTTGATATGGGTAACAGGATATTTCCTTTCAAGTTAATTTCAGATAGGTAAAATGAGGTAATGGTGAAACTAACAGATAATAGATTGTGTACATGACTAGAAAGGTATAAAATCAAAACCCTGAATACAGAATTTTGCTACACACCATCCCATCCTATGTAGTCTGTTTCTTGACTTAATAATTACAGGAGCAAGTTTATAGCCATGGCAAAGGTACAGTTTGTTAGCGTCTCCGGTCATGCAACACAGTGGATTCTGAATTTTGTCAGAGACTTTCAAATGTTATTTCATATAGAAAATTTGTTGAAGTCAGCTGCCTCAGGACACCAAGTCACTCTTCCTGTATGAGTCTGTATCTTTCCGATACCTAGTAAGGAGAAAAGTGAATGCTCTAGAAGAAAAGTATATAATTCTGCCTCAGTCTGCATCCTGATTAGAGCCTATTTCTTTAGTAACTTTCTGTAGCTTATGATCATAGATGAGAACAGACCATGTTCTCTTTCCTGATTTTATCAATCCAACTTCAACTCATGTGGGAGGACACTCTCTGGTCCTGACTTCTTGATCTTGGATCCTGAACCAGGACTCAGGATGTGTTTACCATATATGCTTACTTTTTGTTAGTGTATTTGGTTAATTTTTATAAATTAAATAAAACACCCTAGTGGCTTATACAACAACATTTATTTGGTTCATGAGTCTGTGGGTTGGCAATTTGGATGGGCCTCATTTGAATGATGGGTTCAAAAATGTACCCTCAGTACATGTACCCTCACTGGGAAACTCTGTCTTGGAGAGAGAGGGAGAGGGAGAGGGAGAGAGAGATATTATTGTCAGCTTGGATGATGGAGGCAGGCAGACCATGTGTATTGTATCATTTAGCAGGCTTGCTCAGGCTTGTTCACATGGCAGTTGGAGCATTTCAATGCCCTTGAATGTTTCAATGCCTGTGCTTCTGTATGCATTACATTTGTTAGTGTCACATCATCCAAAGCAAGCCACACATCCAATCCCAGAGTCAAAGTAGGAAGAAGTACTTAAAAGGGTAGCTATGGGGAAGCAAAGAATGTGGTGACCATTTTTTGTGGTCTCTGGGAGTTGGTCATATTTGACATGTTAACTATGTGAGGATTGTTGAAATAAAAGGGTAGAGTAAATCAGAGGGATTTTGGGGAGAGATGACAAGAGTAGGTGATAGAGATGACCTCAATGTATCTAGTCCCAAAGAGTGAAAGAAGGGTGGTGCCATGGATGTGACTGGGATTGATTTGGAGCCATTGTGGGGAACAAAGTCCTCTCAGAGGAGGAGGTATCTCTGCATCTTTGTTACCTCTAAAGATACAACATGATTGGGGGCTAGTGATGAAAGGCAATAGGGGAAAGGGAATTGTAGTGATTCTATTTCAAAGGAAGGTGAAATATTGAAGGAACTCTGGATGTGGTTTGCAGAGGAACAGAGCTTTTAATTGAGATATGAAACTTGGAGGAGACAGGGGGAGGAGGCAAGAGAAAGTTTGAAGACTGCACCTTCTTTCAGGTTTATTTTCCTACAGAAATCCTTACAGGGGCCCAAAAGCTAGGGAAGAGTAATAACTTGGTTATTAGTAGGATGGAAAATAGGAAGAGAGTACTAATCAACTGGAAAGTACACTTACTAAGTGGGGTTTGGCCTAGATGTAAGCTTGGGAGGGGAGATGGAGGAGGTGCCAGCATTGGACAGGAAAGCAACAGGTACTTCTAGCCACATGGGACATTTTTTCTTATCTTTTTAAGCATCTCATTTACCTCTCAGTCAGTCAGTCTCAGATTTAGAGTTCTTGTCATCCATGGAGTGTTCTTGGTTTATTGGTAACAGTAGAAAGAAGAAACTCTTGATAAATCTCCATATCTTGTTAAAAGTAATCTGTATAGATATTAATTGCATGCAGGGTCACCCAGCATTGTTTTCTAAAATTGGACATTTTTTATACTGTTAATTTGTTGAAATGTATATAAAGACTGTTTATGTTGAATGGCTTTCTAGTTGAGGATCCTGAGTTCTTGGCCTCAGTTTCCTCATTTATAAAATAAAGAGGTTAAACAGTTAGGGAAGGTAGCCTCTAAGATGGTCCCCCATTGTTTTTACCTCCTGGTTTATGCCTTCTGCCCTTGTGTAATCCCCATCCTTTCAGTGTGAGCTTGACATAGCAAATTACTTCTAACAAATAAAATATGTCAAAAGTGATGGGATGTCATGTCTCAAATTGGGTTACAAAAAGACTGGCTGCTATCTTGGGTGGTCTTTTGCTCTCTTGATTTGGTAGAATTCCATGGCTATGAACAATCTTTTGGATAGGCCTACATGGCAAGAAACTGAGGAATGTCTTTGGTCAATAGTCTTTAAGGAATTGAATTTTGCCAACAACCATGTGAATGAACTTGCAAGCGAATCCTCCCTCAGTCATGCCTTCAGGGACACTATTGCCCTGGATGACAGATTGACTGAAACCTCATGAGTTTTAGGTGTTAACTAGCCAGATCCTTCCAGCTAGTTAACACCTAGATTCCCAGACCAATGAAACTATGACATAATAAATGTTTTTTAAGCCACTAGATTTTGGGAGTAATTTGTTAAGCAGCAATAGATAACAAATACAGATTGTGGTACTGTCATAACAAATAGCTAAAATGTAGGAGTGGTTTTGAGGCTAGGGAGTATGTAGAAGCTGGAAAAGATTTAAGAATTTTAGGAGACTATTTGTGAAAGCCTAACCCTGAAAACATATATTGTAGACTTTTGGACTTTGAGGATACTGTGGATGAGGGCTTTCAGAAAACCAAGGAAATCTTAGTGGGACCTAACAGAGAAGGATCTTTGTCATGTAGTGGAAAAAGCTCAGCAATGATGTCTCCTGTAGATATTTGGAAAGTGGAAAACATGCCTGTGGGACCGGGTAACCTAGCTAAGGAAATTTCTACACAAAGGTGCCACCCAATTTCTTTCTACCTTACAGTAAGAGGACAGAATAAGATTGAAGTAAAAAGGCTTTTCAAAAAAAGAGATGCAGGACTTGATGGCTTTAGAAATTCTCTCCTAATGGTCAAAGGAAAGAATGGCTTCTGAGTGAGGATCCAAATCAGGACACCTTCAGGAAAACTAGTCTAATGATGAAATCAAGGATGTGACTGTAATACCTTAAGACCCCAGAAATATCAAGATGGTGCTTGGGTACCTAGCATAAAAGGCCCCTTAAAGAAGTTAAGAATATGCCTCAGAGATTCTTCTAATAAAATAATAGGGATACTAGGACATTTAAGGATATTGTCTTTCAGGCTTTGGTCAGGAGCCCAACGTAGAGAAGAGCTTATCACAAAGAGATCTGTGGCTTGGCTGTGCTTTCTAATGAAGCAAGCATTAAGAAGATACACAGGAGAACCATGAAATTCTCAAGTATATCAGCAGAAGCTCTGTAATCTTGGATTGAAAAGGAGACAGTACAAAATAAAAAGGCAGGTGGGTGACCAAAATTCTACTGGAAGAAAGAAGATTGAGAAAACCAGTTGGCTACAGTGACGTGCTTCCTTCAGTGAAAAAAGAATGACTCAGAGGGCTCTAGAGCCATGTTGAATCATTCCTAGGTCTGAGCTAATCAGGGAGTTTGCAACATTTTTCAGACCAGTGATTTTTTTGTTTTTCCATCTTTGAATGATGATAGCTGAGTGGTTAGCCCATGCCTGTCCCACCATTGCATGCTGGGTGTGTGGGGAAGCTAACTTGTCTCTTTAGTTTCACAGGTCACAGATTGAGAAGACTGTAGTCAAGGAGCTATACTTAAGGAACTTCACCCAAGGATCTTACTCCATACTTGGACCTGATATACAGGATGAGATTGTGAATTTTGAGCAGAAGCTATAATGAGGCGAGATATTTGGTGACCTTGAGAAGGGTGAATATATTTTGTGTGTGGGATGGACACGAATTACTGGGGGCCATAGAGTGGACTATAGTAGCCTGCCCGTAACATGGCTCCTGATGATCTCTGTCTCCTGATATTCATATCCTTGTGTTATCTCCTTCCCTTGAATAAGGCTGGACTTGGTGACTTGTTTCTAATGAACAATAGACAAGAGCGATGTGATATCACTGCTACCACTAGGTTACAAAATCTATCTTTTGGACGTTCTTTTATTTGTTTGCTCTGAGGAAAGCCAGCTTACCATTGTGAGCTGTTCTATAGAGTGGCCCACATGGTGATAGCCACTAGAGCTTGTCCACAGCAACTGGAGCGAAGTCAATTCTGAAGTCAATTCTTCCCCATTTGAGTGTTCAGATGAGACCACAGCTTGACTGCAATCTAATGAGGGACCATGAACCAGCTACATCCAATTTGCCAATGGGAACTGAGATATTTTGTTCCTGCTGTTTTAAGCTGCTAAATTTTGGGGGTAATTTGTGTGCAGCAAACGATGACCAATAAATCCAGATGTTCCACATTTGTAGTTATTACATTTAGATCCAGAAGTCCTGGGTTTGAATCCTGTTTCCTGTCTGATCTTTGGCAATTCACCTAAACTGTTTGAGTATTGATATCTTATATGTGAAAAACTTTTCCATCTGCTTCACAAGGTTATTATGAGGATTAAATGAGATTGGTGATGAGGGAATGCTTTAGAAACAACAAAGCATTTAAACATAGGTAATGAAAATGACAATGGTGTGATGATGAACCTCAGCTGTTACTGGGAACATAGGATAGCCCTTTCTCATTTCTTTGTCTGACAGAGTGCTGAAAACAGTGCAAACCTAAGGTTGAGGCTAGGCAATAGGTAAGAGCTAGCATATGATGTCAGGACACTGAAGGCTAGATAACAAATAAGGGTTATAACATATTATATCAGGACGTCTTCCTCATGACCTGTGGGGGAACCTGCAGCTTGCTGGGATTAGAAAGGGGTCCTAGGCCACTGATCCTTGCTGCTTGGCCCAACATCATGAAGATTTACTCTGGGGAGGGCACTCATTTTTCCCTGTAAGATGCCTTGTATGACTCCTATTTATTTTGCAACCAAGTCATTTTTCTGACTAGGTCTTTTGCTACTTGTTTAACTTGTTGGTTCCTGAGAGTATAAATGAAGGGGTTCAAGAGGGGGGCAATGATTGTATTGATGAGAGACACTCCTTTGTTTAAATCGACCCCTTTGCCTGGGGAGGGCTTGACATACATAAAGAAGCAGCTGCCATAGCACATGGTGACCACAATGATGTGGGAGGAACATGTGGAGAAAGCCTTTTTTCTTTCCTGGATAGAGGGGATCCTGACAACTGTCCTGATGATCTGGATATAGGACAGTGTGATCAACATCAAGGTGCTGAGTAGTGCCACCAAGGCGAGGGTAAAATCGACCATCTCCAGCACCTTTGGCCCACTGCAGACCACCTCCATTAGAGGCGTATAGTCACAGAAGAAGTGGTTGATATGGGTGTCACAGAATGGAAGCTGACTGGTCAGGATGACAGGGACAATGATGAAGGAGAACCCTGCCAGCCAGCAGGTGAGGATGAGCTGTGTGCAGACCCTGCTGCTCATGAGCACAGGGTAGTGGAGGGGCTTACAGATGGCAACGTACCGGTCATAGGCCATGGCTGTGAGGAGGAAGAACTCTGTGGCCCCCAGGAAGATGTGAAAAAAGTCCTGGGTGATGCACCCAGCAAAGCTGATGGTCTTGGTCCCTGTGGCAATGTTGAGTAGCATGTTGGGCACGATGACAGTTTGGAACCAAATTTCTAAGCAGGACAGGTTCCGGAGAAAGAAGTACATAGGAGTCTGTAGGCGGGCATCCAGCAAGGTAAGACTGATGATGGTCAGGTTCCCAGAGATAGTTACAAGGTAGGCAAGCAGCAGGAGCAGGAAAACTGTCACCTGAAGCTCCTTGGTGTCTGTCAGGCCTTGGAGGAAGAACTCAGTCACCATAGTCTGATTGGCCATTGTGGATCTCAGCTCTTTCCAGGAAATGTGCAATCCTGGGCAGACAGGACCATCAGAAATTAGAATGGAGAAGGAAACATTGCTCCTGAAGTCCATCATGCCTTTGCCTCTGCGCTGCCTCCCCCATGGATCCCGGGAAGCAAAGCAGATGCCTCTCCAGGCTCTTCCCTAGCCTGAAAAGTTACCTTTTTCAGCATCTTTACAGAATTATTCTTTCTTTTATTCCTTTCTTTTTTCCTTTGAGAAAGCTTACAAAGAATTCTCTGTGGCTCTCCTCAGTCCTCTTGAGAACTATCAAACGCCTATTCATCCTTTCAGATCCAGCTTGTGTGTGACTTCCTCTTTTCTGTAAGTCCTAGGCTGAACTGGTTGCTTTCTTGTGGCTCTCATCACAGTCAGTGCCTCTGCTATGTTCTGTAGAGTCAGTCATATAGGCTAAAGCCTGTCTTCCTGCTGTGCCACACATACCACAGGCTCATAGATTGTTTTTTTTTTTGTTTATTTGGGTATCTCAGCACTTACCTTCCCTTTCTCATTAAAGACAGTGATCTTCTTAGATCTGCATTCACCATGATACTTCCGATTTTGTAAAGTGTTGCATGCATATGTAGCGTGTAATTTTGGATTAAGAAGCCATTTTCACTCACCTGGTCATTTGCTTCCACTAGACCCTTATTAAAAAGTGCCTGACATTTGCATCTGGACTGTAATTTGCTTGAAGAAAAGGGGTGTCTCTACCTTTTTGCTCACCCTTCCCTCTCACACTGATCATGGCATGTGATAGTTATCTATAGAAATGAAATACTAAGAGGCTCATTGCACCCACTTTCCATATGGAAGGTAAAACATAGGGACATTAACTACTGGCCTTAAGCCATAGTAAGAATCAAAAAAACAACTGGAGCAACTCAAATATTTCCTGGCTGTGAATCAGATTCACAGGCTTGCTGCTTCACTGAAAAGTAAGGGGATCTCTTCCCTGGAGAAATCTATGAAAATCTTTTCAGTGATTTTTATTTCTTTTATGATTGAGAAAGCTTACAAAAAATTCTCTGTGGCTCTCCTCAGTCCTCTGCGCTGCCTCCCCCATGGATTCAGGGAAGCAAAGCAGATGCCTGAACAGCCTGGGAATGCCACGGTCCTTGTGTTTGGTCTCTAAATATGGAGGGCATCCGCATTTGGGTTGTGCCACGTGATCCAGTGGGGTATGAGAAGGACATAGGAGATGCTTCTAGTTATGCCATGCTTCATACAATCTGGGAAACAGTCACATGTAAGATGCATCAGTAAGAAAGAAAATCTGCTGCCAATTAGCCCATGACGTGGTGCTAAGATATCACTGATCACAAGATATAGTCCAGTGTCAGAGATGAAAATCTGTGTGTCCAAGTTGATAAACTGTGCCACTTATATTTAGCTCATTAAAAAAATTATTTTTGTGTACATTTGAAAACAAACTGTACATTTGTATAGCAGTACATGCAAGTAGTTTAGAAATTAGCTAACATACATGTATATGGGGGATATTTCCTCAATTTTAGAAATTTTTACTGAGGAGAAGTATGATTTAAAAATGTTTGGAGAATTATTGCCCAGGGACCTGTTGCCTGCCTTCCCTCCCACAGCCATCATTTGCAAAGAGACCCATTGTTTTAATCTTCAGGGAAGGAGAAGCTGTTCTTTAGCCTCAGTTTCTTTCTTTCTTTCTTTGTTTTTTTAAAGTTTCTGATATGTTATTTTCATAGAATGAGTAAGAGGGAGCTCCCAACCGGCAGTAGGGAATTTGCCTGATGGTTCAGAAACCTTGATCTTGGGTCTTTTCTGGGACCTGGCAAGGAGAGCTGTGGCATGTGGCTCCCTTCCTTTTTGTTCAATGACTTGTGACCTAGGAAGGGGCCTGGAAGACTCACCAGCCTAGGGACAACACACAAGCTTCTCAGGACTCTGATGATTTCCTAGAAAAGGAGCAGGGAGTGTAAAGGCCTAAATGGCCCAGGTGGTTTCATGAAAAGAGCTCAGACTTGTGGTAGAATGTGGAGGCGATTCTGTAGAAGTGACTTCAGGATTCTGTTCCCATAGCTATTTGTTTTTGACTTTTCTTTTCTCCTGAGCCTTCTCCAGCACGCTGACCCTTCAGCAGCAATCCTGAGGCATAACTATCTAAAGACACAATTCTGTAGCTCAGATGATGTGGTACAAGTGTCGTCTGAGTTGAGTCTGGAAGCTTCGCCTTTGTACTGCGACCCCGATTTCCCCCAGGAGCTTAAGGTCCTGAAGCTTTGGGTCATGTAAGAGGCTTCTACGCAGCTTTCATGCAATGGGAAATGACACTTGCTTTATAGACTCTTTTATTACAGACTCAGGGGATCAATTCAGAGAGAAAAACAGTGCTCAGGGGAATCTGTTCTCAAAATTCACTGATGAATTTAAGATTTGTGAAAAATCCCCGGAGAAAATGACACAATGTTTCCCGACGAGTCTATTCCCACATGACTATTTGTATCACTGCCAGTGGTTAATGTTGTAACTGGCAACATCTGTCAGGTAAATATTTTCGAGACTCAAAGAGCATTATGGGTGGGAAGGCATCAAAGACAACTTTCCCCAATTTTGGCCAGTTGAACCACAAACATTTATAAATGTCCAGCCTTATGAGAAATTTTAATTTGGTTTTAAATTCTGTTATTAAAATATGCTCAGGTGCGTACCTCTTTGGAGTGTGAATGTGGGATGCTGGTCTATCACATCAGAAATCAGACGACTTAAATTCTAGTTTTAATTCTTCTACTATCGAACACTGGGATCTCGTATAATTCTTTTCCTTTTCCTGAGTCTTAGTTTTTCAGTTTCTAGTAGCTGATAGGGGCATGGTGTGACCTAGGACCTTTTTTAGTCTCGATTTTAATGTTTTTAAGCTTTAAGAGCTTTTCCTTGTGCATCTTGCATTCTCCTCCCCCTCCCCTCTCCCCATCCCTCATTCCTCTACCCCGCACCTTCTATTAGGTCATCTACTGCCTTCATGTTAGAATTGAGTACATTGAATTCTTGATTTTTTATTGTTATGATACTTTATTAAGAAGAATGTGTTCCAACTCAATGAAAGTTAATAAAAAAGATGTAAAGTCAGCTCAGCACTTGTAGCACAGCTGTTATGGTGCAAGTCACATGCACAGAGGGTGGTGGGTTCGAACCTGACCTGGGCCAACTGAACAACTGCAACAAAAAAATAGCCAGGCGTTGCGGCAGACACCTGTAGTCCCAAGTACTTGGGAGGCTGAGGCAAGAGAATCACTTAAGCCCAAGAGTTGGAGGTTGTTGTGAGCTGTGACGCCATAGCACTTTATCGAGGATGACATAGTGAGACTCTGTCTCAGAAAAAAAAAAAAAGAAGGTAAAAAAAGATGTAAACGCTCGGCACCTGTGGCTCAAGCAGCTAAGACGCCAGCCACATGCACCAGAGCTGGCGGGTTGGAATACAGCCTGGGCCTGCCAAACAACAATGACGGCTGCACCCCCCAAAAATCCAGGCGTTGTGATGGGCCCCAGCTACTTGGGAGGCGGAGGCAAGAGAATCGCTTGAGCCCAGGAGTTGGAGGTTGCTGTGAGCTGTGATGTCACCGCACTCTACCCAGGCAACAGCTTGAGGCTTTGTCTCAAAAAAAAAAAAAAAAAGTAAAGTCTCCATCTTTTTAAATGGCTGAATAGTATTCCATGGCATACACATACCATAGCTTGTTAATCCATTCCTGGGTTGGTGTGCGTTTAGGTTGTTTCCACATTTTGTATTAATCCTTTTTTTAAGCAATGAATTCAAAAATTTAATTTGCTATTTCTTATCACATTGACTTTCAAAAACATTTGACCTTATAGATTGTTTATAAAATGAGAAAAGTGTTAAATATTCTTTATCTTAAATTACATGTAAGCCACACTAAAATGCCTATCTTTTCTTTTTCTTTTTGGGGATTCATTGAGGGTACATAGAACCAGGTTATATTGATTGAATTTGTTAGATAAGGACCCTCTTATAATTATATAGAGACCCTCTTTTAATGATATAGATCCTCCTTTTCTCTCTCTGTTCTCTCTATCCCCCATACCCAACTAGGACATTAATTGTCCTCATGTCAGAATGGAGTACATAGGATTCTTGCTTCTCCATTCTTGTAATGCTTTACTAAGAATGATGAGTTCCATTTCCATCCAGGTTAATACAAAAGATGTAAAGTCTCCATCATTTTTAGTGGCTGAATAGTATAAAATGCCTTTCAATAAATAAAAGGCAGCATCTCAGTAGACACAGGGAAATTAGCTTGGCATAGCAAAGACCAAAAATATGAAGTAAATGTTGATACCTTTTCTCCAGCATTCACCTTCAGCAGGCTAAGGAACACAAATTAAAACACCAGTGAGGCTTGCTTAGTTCTGAGACAGTGAAGGGGATTTCCCTGGTATTTAAATATATTCATAAAACCACTTATATAGATCTAAATGTAAAACCAAGCAATTCACCATTTTTGTGAAAAGTTTAACATAATTAAATCCAGTCATATCTTTGGAAGGGGAAAGCAGTGACAGCATTTACTGAACTGAAATTACTTTCAAAATTCAAAAAAATGATCATATTCATTTAACCATAAATCAGTCTTAGTTACATCAGGGCTGTTCAACAAAAATATTCTGTCACTCATTCATGACCTGAATTCTGGTGCATGAGACCAATTAAATTATGGTACACATAAAAAACTCATGAGATATTTCTGTTTTGTAACAAATAAGGCAGTGGCCCAACTGTTACTCGTTAATGGCTTTTTTGAGATAAGCTATTAAGTCTACCTTTTCTCCCTTCTTAATGCTGGTGAAAAACATTTTCTTTCTTTTTACTTTTGTTTTTTTTGCCCTCGGTAAAGTGCCATGGTATCATAGCTCACAGAAACCTCAAACTCTTGGGTTCAGTGATCTTGCCTCAGCCTCTTAAGTAGCTGGGACTACAGGCACTAGACAGAATGCTTGGCTATTTTTAGAGGTGGGGTCTTGCCCTAGCTCAGTCTGGTCTTGAACTCCTGAGCTCAGGCAATCCACTCCCTTTGGCCTCCCAGAGTACTAGGATTACAGGCATGAGCCATTGTGCCTGGTTCTGGTAAAGGTCATTTTTGTCCCAAAGATGTACTTCTTGGGAGGCTCCAAACTTTTGTTTTGCAGAGACATTTTAGTTTGATGTAGTCTCATTTGTTTATTTTTGGTATTGTTGCCTGTGCTATTTATTTATTTATTTAGAGATACCACATTTATTTATTTATTTTTTGGCTTGGCTAAGTCATTTTATTTTATTTTATTTTTTATTAAATCATAACTGTGTATATTATTGCAATTATGGGGTACAATGTGCTTACTCTATATGTTGCCTGTACTTTTTTTTTTTTTTTTTTTTGAGACAGACCCTCAAGCTATTGCCCTGGCTAGAGTGCTGTAGCATCACAGCTCACAGCAACTTCCAATTCCTGGGCTTAAGTGATTCTCTTGCCTCAACCTTCCCAGTAGCTGGGACTACAGGTGCCTTCCACGATGCCCAGCTATTTTTTGTTTGTAGTTGTCATTGTTGTTTGGCAGGTCTAGGCTGAATTTGAACCCGCCAGCTCTGGTATATGTGGCTGGCACCTTAGTTGTTTGAGTTATAGGCACCAAGCCATGTTGCCTGTGCTTTTGATGTCATGCTCAAAAGATCATTGTCAAGACTGATATGGAGTTTCACCCGACACTTTCTTCTAAGAATTTTATGGTTTCAGGTCTTTTAATTAATTAATTAATTAATTATCAAATCATAGCTGTGTACATTAATGCAATCATGGGGCACCACACACTGGTTTTATAGACCATTTGACATATTTTCATCACACTGGTTAATATAGCCTTCCTGACATTTTCTTAGTTATTGTGTTAAGACATTTATATTCTACATTTAGTAAGTTTTACATGTACTCTTGTAAGATGCACCATAGGTGTGATCCCACCAATTCCCCTCCCTCCACCCATCCTCCCTTCCTCCCCTCCCTCCCCCCCTTCCCCATATTCTTAGGTTATAACTGGGTTATAGCTTTCATATGAAAGCCATAAATTAGTTTCATAGTAGGGCTGAGTACATTGGATACTTTTTCTTCCATTCTTGAGATACTTTACTAAGAAGAATATGTTCC